>ML843987.1:39826-54927 GCA_009831015.1 Picea engelmannii | reverse complement strand
TCATATTCATGTTTGAATGCCATAAGCTATATTGAGATTGTCCCATTGATCCACATTCACAAAATACAAAAACATTCATTTCTTAAGTTACCAAGCACCTCTGGTCTGCAACCACAGAGGGTTTCTTGGAGTGATAACAGGATCAACCATGATCTCATGGCAGAGTAGGAAGCAATCCAGTATTGCTCTCAGCACAGTGGAAGAAGAGTACATTTCCACATGTTCTACTAGCTGCAAAGCTATATGGCTTCGAAATTTGCTGACTGGCTTATTTGACTTGGAGATGAGAGCAACTGTGATTCTATGTGACAACCAAAGCTGCATAAAGATGACAGAGAATCTTGTATTCCATGACAGGTCGAAGCACATAGAAATCCGTTATCATTTCATCCGCGACATGGTACAGAGAGGAGCCTTGAAGCTCCAGTACATTAGCACGGATGAACAGGTTGCTGACGTGTTGACCAAACCTCTATCTCGTGTAAAGTTTGAACACTTTCGAGATAAGCTTGGTATAGTCCAAAAGGACCCTCCCTAAAAGGGGGAGTATATATATATATTCCTTGCTTCTGACCTCGCTGTTAGACGTAAAGAAAGATGAGTCATGCTTCTGACCTCGCTGTTAGACGTAAAGCATGACGTTGTGATTCCTTGATTCTGACCTAGTTGTTAGACATAAAGCAAGATGATTCCTTGCTTCTGACCTCATTGTTAGACGTAAAGCGAGATGATGATGTTCCTTTCTTATGACCTTGCTGTTAGACGTAAAGCAAGATGAGTCATGCTTCTGATCTCACTGTTAGACATAAAGAATGACGTTGTGATTCCTCGCTTCTGACCTAGTTGTTAGACGTAAAGCGAGATGATGATGTTCCTTGCTTCTGACCTCGTTGTTAGATGTAAAGCAAGATGAGTCATGCTTCTGACCTTGCTGTTAGACATAAAGCACGACGTTGTGATTCCTCGCTTCTGACCTAGTTGTTAGATGTAAAGTGAGATGATGATGTTCCTTGCTTCTGACCTAGTTGTTAGACGTAAAGCAAGATGATTCCTTGCTTCTGACCTCATTGTTAGATGTAAAGCAAGATGTGACTGACACTGAGCTACCAGCTTAACCGCTGTGACATTGAGCCAGTGTAGTATTGTGATGTGCCAGCCTAGTGCTATGATGAGGTATCATTTTTACTGATACATTTTTATGCAGATGATGATGGCATTCTTTCGAGAATGATAATGTTGCCGATGAAGAAAACTTTCGATGACTCGTAAATATGCTAGCCAATGTTTCAAGATGATATTGACGACACTTTCCACTTGATGCCACTGATGATGCAGACCTCTCTCGCCTGATGATGTTGAAGAACACCCTTCTTGTTAAGGGGGAGTGTTGAAATAATGTAACTGCGAAGAGTATTATTATTATTATTGTCATTTTATTATTAAGATTAATCCCCATTGTGGATTAATCATGTCGGTAATTGTATTAGGACCAAATCCCCTTTTGCGGATTGGTCATCGGACAATTGTAATAGGCAGAATAAGAAGTCGGCCCTAGTAGTTATTATTGAAGACCCAGAATTAATTAAAGGTGGGTTTACCCACCCAGAGTGAGAGGTTGGCCCTGCCAATGAAACCCTTTCACACATGCCAGTCTTGTATATATAGGAGGCTAACGCCTCACTTTATCACACAACTCACTTGTTCATTCTCTTATGAGGCAAGATGCAATTACCAGTTGGAGAGAGGAGAAGAAGAGTGGCGCATCTCTTGGGGAGGACTATCTGTATTGGTTTGAGTTATCTCTTGAACATTGTATTAGCAATTTATGATAAGGAAGTTTTTGTTGGGTTTTCTTCCCCTAGAGGGTTTCCTAGGATAAATTTTGTGTCTCTTGTGAATGTGTATTTCTCAGTGATCTTGTTCTTATGATTCTCTTATCTATTGAAATGCAAAGAACTATAATAATGACATAAACATTAACAGATATTTATTAGATGGATCAAGGTACTTGGGGTTCAAATTTAATCTCACGGGGCCTTATAATTTCGAAGATATAGCCTGTGTAAGATAGGGTTCTAGAATTATCTTGAATTTAGTCATCGCATAATTTTCACTATAATTTTTTTTTTGTGACATCCCTGAAAATTGGAGGATATTTAGAGAAATTATCAAGGTAGTTGTGATACAAATTTCATCTTTTGGGTCATCCTACTTTTGTAGATACACCCTGTGTAAGATAGGGTAGCTGACTAGTCATATTAACTACTCTCGAAAATTTGTTCTAGGTAAAATAGTGATATCTTCTTCAATGAGTTTAAGTGAGACCAATTGCATTGGATAGTGGAGAGTTTGTAGAATTTTTGGTGCAATTTTTAGAATAAAATATAAGATATCGTTCTCTTTGAACACTTTACAAGTACACTCTTCTGGAAGGGCCAAAAATCAGCAAGGTGTGGGGAAGTTACCATAACTTCCACTTGGCACATCCAATTTTGACCTGTGGAATTTCATAGAAGACGTATCATATAACTAAAGAACAAATTTTTCATACCCAGAAGAGTCGAAATGTTGGAGACACAACAAAAGAAAGATCGTCTAGAAGAACCACATCGAAATCAAGGTTTAAAAGTGATACTCGGACAACATGACACCAAAAAAGGGAACTTCTACACCAAATAATACTTCAGACAGTCCTATTTGGACTCTTGATGAAGGTGAATAAATGCGTAGGCACATAAATGGTTTACAAAAGAAGACAATAAAAAAATATGAACTACAAGGGATGATGGATTCAACTGAAGCTAAGTTGGTGGTAATAATGGATACTCAGATGGATGCTTTAAAAAGGGAGATCATGGAAGGATTGAAAAAATTCCTAATAGAAAGGCCACCTGAAATTGAAAATGTATCCCATGAAATTCATGGTGAGGACACAAGCAAGATGAATCAGGACTGGAGAAACTCCAACTTTGGGTTGAAGACCAACCACTTTCAGGAAGTTTGATGGCAAGGATATAATCACATGGATACTTTAGATGGAGCAGTTATTTGATCTACATGATGTTCCACACACACAAAAGGTACGAATTGGTTCTTTATATTTAGAACCCAATCAATTTGTGTGGTATCAATCACTTTGTTCTCATAAATCACTTGTCACTTGAAAAAATTTCACGGAAGAAATGATAACACACTATGAGGATACAATGAGCAATACCTTCTTTAGCCAATTGATAAATCACAAGCAAAAGGGTTAAGTTGTGAAGCACAATGAGGACTTTAAAATATTAAATATAAAGGTAACATATATTCTAGTTGAGCACATGATTGATGTATTCATAGGAACTTTAAAGGATAACATTCAACATGTGGTTTGATTTTGGGAACCCAAATCATTGGAGAATGCATTCAGGGTGGCGAGAAATGTTGAAAGTAAAATATCTCTATGGCTACTAGAAGGACCACTCCTAACATCTTTCGAGAGAATAATGTTCGTTCTTCTAAAACACCTCAACCTACAAGGTTGACACCTGAATAATTGGAGGAAAGAAAAGAAAAAGGTTTATGCTTTAATTGTGACAACAAGTACAGTAAGGGACATAAGTGTGGTGAGAATAAATTATTCTACATAGATTGTGAAGAGGAATAAGAACAAGAACAAGAACAAGAACCATCTCAAGATGAAAACGTAGAAGAGATTTATTTTGAAGAGTTGAAACCCACGATATCATGTAATGCATTGGCTGGAATTATCACTCCTCAAACCTCAAGATTGAAGGATATATCAAAAATAAAAAGGTAATAGTCCTAATTGATTCTGGTAGTACTCATAATTTCATTCACTATAAATTAGCCAAAGATCTCAATTGCTTTATATATCTAGCACCAGAGTTTCAAGTAATGATTGCAAATGGAGGAATTATCAATTTCTCAGGAAAATGTCATAATATCAATCTTACTATGGGGGAATATGTAATGAATAGTCCAATGATTGTTATACCCATGGGTGGTGTTGATTTCATACTAGGAGTCCAATGGTAACAATAATTGGGAACAATGTCTTTTAATTTTCAAGAACTTTTCATGAAATTTTCATTGGAAGGAAATGAAATTGAGTTAATGGGTATCACAGGGAAACCCAGTAAGGTGATAAGCTCTAATGGAATGAAAACATTATTGAAAAAGGGGCATCAGGGTGTAATTGTACAACTATTCTCACTAGATGTTCAAACATCTAAGCCATATATTCTCCTATATCTCCAAGGGATCTTTGATAAGCATTCCAAAGTATTTGAATATATTACCAGAGGTCTTCCACCCACTCGAAATCATGATCATCATATTCACTTAATTCCTGGGAGTGTTCCTCCTAACATCAGGCCTTATAGATACCCTTATTCCCAGAAGAGTGAAATTGAGCGTATGGTTGAAGAAATGTTAGAGGTTGGAATTATTAGACCTAGCCAAATTTCTTACTCTTCACC
The DNA here is from genome assembly GCA_009831015.1 of Picea engelmannii. Taxonomy (NCBI): domain Eukaryota; kingdom Viridiplantae; phylum Streptophyta; class Pinopsida; order Pinales; family Pinaceae; genus Picea; species Picea engelmannii. The sequence continues at coordinate 50,443 of ML843987.1, read as the reverse complement.
GGTAATAATGGTACTCAAGAAAGATGACTCATGGCGTATGTGTCCAGATTATAGAGAGTTCAACAAGATCACTATTAAAGATAATTCTCCCATTCCCATCATTGATGAATTGTTAGATGAACTACATGGAGCAATATACTTCACAAAGTTGGATCTTCATTCAGGGTATCATCATATTAGAATGAAGGAAGCAGAAATCCCAAAAATGACATTCCAAACTCATGAAGTCCATTATGAATCTTTGGTCATGCCTTTTGGCCTTGTGAATGCACCTTCCACATTCCAAGGGTTGATGAATTCCATTTTCAAACCCTTCCTTTGAAAATTTGTGTTAGTATTTTTTGATGATATATTAATCTATAGAAAGTCTTGGGAGGATCATGTTCGACATGTTGACAAGGTGCTACAACTACTAAAGGAGCAACAAGTATATGCCAAAACATCCAAATGTTTCTTTGGGTTGAATGAGGTAGAGTATTTGGGTCATATTATATCTCACGAAGGTGTCAAGGTAGACCCTAACAAGATGAAGGCCATGATGGACTGGCTGATTCCCAAAACATTGAAGAATCTTAGAGGATTTTTGGGTTTGACAGGTTACTACTGCAAGTTTGTTAAGATCTATGGAAGAATAGAAACACCTTTAAAGACATTAACTAAGAAGGATGCATTTTCATGGACTCCAGAGGCAGCTCAATCTTTTTAACAACTTAAAGAGGCGATGTGAAAAGCTCCTATCTTGACCACACCAAACTTCACAAAAACTTTCATTGTGGAATGAGATGCCTAAGAAAATGGAATTAGTGTTGTTCTAATGCAAGAAGGAAGGCCCCTTGCTTTTGAAAGTCGGCCACTCAAGGGAAAGGACTTACATAAACCCATTTACGAGAAGGAAATTATGGAAATAATACCTGCATTGAGGCAATGACACCCTTACCTAATAAGTAGGCACTTTAAGGTCAAAACAGATCATGATAGTTTAAATACTTCTTGGAACAAAGACTATCTTCATAAGAACAACAAAAATGAGTGACCAAGATGTTGGGTTATGATTTTGAAATCATCTACAAAAAAGGGAAGAAAAATGTTGTGGAAGATTCACTCTCAAGAAAGGATGAAGATGTTGAGGCCGTTCTCTGTGTTATCTCGATCATCCAACCTGATTAGAAAATATAAGTGAGGGATGAATGGAAGAATGACGAAAAAATGTGGACTCTCATTCAAAGGTTGAAACAGGATTCCAGTGCATCATATACATTTACATGGAAAAATGATTCACTATGGTACTGTTATCGCACAGTTTGTAGTTAAGGTAAAATACTGATGAAAGAAGGGAAAATTGGCATAACTGATCCTATCCCACCACTGTCAACTCAATGGGATGGCTCTTTATGTTTAGGGAGGTAAGGCCCAGGGGAGACGTCCCAAGTGACCTGGGGTTTTGAGAAGGCAAAGGTTTGAAGGCTAAGGGATAATTTCCCCCTCACAAGTCACCACCGATCAGAAAGTCCGACTTAATAGCCTATAAAGATAAAAGTAACCAAAATTGTACCTACCTGAGACAAAGCAACAAAGAAATTGTACATGTGCAAGCTCACTTGTTGGTTAGTACTTCATACAATCAATGAATTTCCAATAATAAACAATTGAGAAACAATATTGACGAAGTGAATCAATGTTTATACAATAGAAATGATTACAATATCACTTCACAATAAATGCTAAAGAAAATTGAATGATGAATGGAAATCTATGTAACAATATCAACACTTTAGAAACAATGCCTTAACCAATCATTCAATTTATTTAAATGTAAAATAGATGCTGCATAGAGGTGTTTATAGCATAAAAAAGGTGACGAAAACAATAGGGTTAGTATCATTAGTCTAGGCTAGGGTTAGAAGTAGTTAAAGGTTGTTCAAGGATGTTTAGAAGTTGTTTGTGATCAAGGTACTCAATATAAGAGGTCTTAGATCATTGCACTACTAGGGCATATGGAGTCAAAGAGGCTGCAAAGGTTGAAGGATTAAATGATAATGAAAAAACCAAAGACAAGAGGGTTAAATGTTGAGGTGTTGCTAAGGCAAGGCATCAACAATGAAACCCTAGGGGAGAAATGCTCACTAAGGTGTAGAAACCCTAGGGGTTAGTGCTTTCTCCTCCTTCTTTAGCTTGTTGGCAAGATGAAATCGACTAGCTTGAGCAAGAATTTATAGTGCTAAAGACAAGAGAGTTATAATATGAAGTGTTGCTAAGGCAAGGCTTCATCAAACAAACCCCAGGGGAAAACAACTCACCAAGGTGTAGAAACCCTATGCCTAGATGTGTTTTCCTCCATCTTATCTCAATAACAAGGAAAAAATGACTAGCTAGAAGAGTAGGATTAGAGTGTTGCTATGGCAAGGCTCTATCTCACTTCAACAAATCAAAATAACTCTTAACTTGGTAGGGACATGAGACAAGGACCTTAGCATGTGCTTGTCACCTAGGGTTTAACTCAGCAAGTTATAATAACAAATGCAAGTTAACAATACTATAACCATTCAATTAAGAAGTGTTGAAAAAATTCACTTACATAAACCATGCATTCAAGTAGCAAAACCCTAGTTGTAAACCTTCCACCAAGAAGAAATGCCAAAATAGTCCAAAAATAGTCTCCTTCAACAAGTGTGCCTCAAAATTTCAGCCAAAACCCTAGAAGAGGGCGCAAATTTCAGACCTCACTAATGAGTGAGTGAAAGATGATGAAAATTTGAGAGTGAAAACCCTCAATATAAACCATACCAATGACCTTAATTAAAATTTAGGTCATCAAAAGGCCGACAAGGCCAAAATACACAATAATATTGTTTTACATTAAAATGTCACAAATTAAACCCTAATCAAGCAAAAAGTAAGACATCATGCCCCTTCTAGGGTGACGCTATCCCTTTCTAGGGAAAATGTAGCCTCCTGGAGCAAAACGTTAGCCCTCCTAGGGCTTCTCCAACCTGCCACACGTGCCAAACTTCCATGATTGTCTCTCAAAACATCCATAAAGTTGGATGATGTCATGATCCTTCTGGGTGACGTCTTGGGCCTTCCAAGGCCAACGTTCCAATGAAGAGGGCACAACCCCCCTAGGTACAAGTCTTCTCAGCTGCCTCTGGTGGAACGTTTTTCTCTTCCCTGGTGCAAGCCCCTTTGTCCTGTCTCTACCCCCTTGTTGGGGTCTCAGTATCCATCTGGTGGGATCTTCAGCCCCATGGAGGTATGAACTAATCATCTCCCCATGTGTACTTGTCCAATGTGGTACCTGTCCATCGGGTATGATCCTGCACATCAACAGATACGCCCTCCATGGGCTCATAAGTCACAGGGATCATAGCAATGTCAATCACATCTAATCATCAATATTATCAAACATGTGCATAAAACCCCCTTTACCCCAGTCAAGTGCTCAAAGACATTATACAAATTTGCAATGCAAGTTTGGAGGAAGTGACAAGGTGTCCTATTGGGCTAGTGTCCGCTGGAAAAGGGATGTTTCCAAAAGAGATTAAATCCAAGTCATGTAAATGGGTGAGGTGGATAGGGATGCCTGGGAAAAGGGTGCAGTGATAGCAGGGATGGATTACCGGTGGGTGCCTCTGTAAAGGGTGAGCTGCACCTGTCATGGATGCAAATGTTTCCAGGCCCATTCATGTCTTTTATATTTATTCTTTCTTTCAAGAAGCTAGTCAGGGGACACTTCCCTCGCTTGGTGACCAATGGTGGCAATGTTAGCCACAAGCATTTCATGGAAATGCGAAGGCTGGCTCGTGATGAGACCCCCTTTCTCTTGGATATGCCACCAAGAGCCACTACCTTGGCGTGGTGACTAGATGTTGGTAGTGTCATGCCACTAGATGCCTATGGACCTAATAGGTTGGCTTGTGATGAGACCTCCTATCCTCTAACAAGGTCTTGTCTTATTATTTTTTTATTTCTTTTTCTTTGAAGAAGCTAGTCAAGGGACACTGCCCTAGCTTGGTGACCAGTGGTGGCAATGTTATCCACAAGCATTTCATGAAAATGAGAAGGCTGGCTCGTGATGAGACCCCCTTTCTCTTGGTTATGCCACCAAGAGCCACTACCCTGGCGTGGTGACCAGATGTTAGTAGTGTCATACCGCTAGATACCCATGGACCTAATAGGATGGATCGTGATGACACCCCCTATCCCTCAACTAGGTCTTGTTTTATTGTTTTTATGGGTGCCTTTGTTTCTTGCTAAGAAGATTTTTATTTCTTTCTCGGGGATCCCTGGGTGAAGCATCTCGTGGTTTCATTTTTAGGATTTTATCTCTCATCACTTGCTTTTACCCTCCAGGCCCTTTAGCCCATTCTTTCCACAAGGTAAGGTACAACCACTAAATAATTGGCCAACCCTATGCCTATACCAGTGTAATGGGATGGCTGAGCGGGAAATAAGATGGAAAGTGGTATGTGTGACAGGAACGGACGATGACTTTTCAAAAATCCCCCCAGTGGAAACTCAAAACCTATGGGCATAAGCTTGCTAGGGCATCCTGTCATTCCCCCCAAACATGGTCAAGTGGATAAGTATAAGATCCAAGCACCCGTTAGAAACAAAACGAATTAAATGTACATATTCAAAGGTTTTGAGGATCAAAGTGACACATACCATGATACCTAGACTCATTACCTCATGGAGCAAGAACCATCTCTGATACAAGACCACGCCGAAGGTGATGGATGTTGTTGTTACTGTTGAAAAAGTGGAGGCGTTGAAAGGGAGAAAACATGGGCCCTCCAGGGCCATGCTCAAGTTGATCTGGCTCTCGGTACTCCATGTCTAGGACCTTTGGGCCTCGAGACATAATCTCCTAGTTATCCCTAAAAGTAGGGGATAACAGGTACAAAGATCGCTTATATTTATGTAACAACTCCCAACTCAAACAAAAGGTACTCTTGGAATTCCACACCTCTCTGGTAGGAGGGCACTCATGATTTTTGAAAACCTACCATAGGGTTAAGAAGGAATTTTTTTGGGATGGCCTTAAAACTGATGTTCAAAGGTTTGTGGCAGAATGTTTGGTTTGCCAAAAAAATAAGGTGGAAACAATTATGACCCTGGGTCTTTTACAACCATTATCCATCCCAAAACAACGCTAGGAGGAGGTTTCCATGGATTTCATCACAGGGTTACGAAAGTCTGAAGGAAAGAGCGTCATCATGGTGATTTTTGATAGACTGACCAAGTGCGCACACTCTTTTTCACTCTCTCATCCTTTCAAATCCAGTGCAGTTGCTACCACATTCACGGAGACAGTTCAAAAGCTACATGGAAGCCTAAAGATTATTATAAGTGACAGAGATCCCATATTCACTAGACATTTTTGGACAAAATTATTTTCTTGTTTGGGTACTCAATTGGCTCATAGCTCATCTTATTATCCTCAATCTGATGGACAATCTGAGATAGTGAACAAATGTATGGAATGATACCTTCATTTCTTTGTCTCTGATAAACAAACACATTGGTTCAAGTGGTCACCCTTGGCAGAATGGTGGTATAACACTTCCTTTCATACTGCAACAAAAATGACACCATTTATGGAACTCTATGGATATCACCCACCTTCCATCACTTCTTCTCTAAAAGAAAAATCTAAGGTTCAAGCAATGGAAGATCACATCAAGAATCAAGAACAAGTTCTCCAACTCTTAAAGGACAACCTTACCATGGTACAAAATCACATGAAATAACAAGTAGATCTGCATCGTAGTGAAAGAAGTTTTGAAGTAGGGGATTGGGTATTTTTAAGACTACAACCATACAAATAGATGTCCCTCAAGCAAGCTATGAAGGATAATAAATTATCACCAAAGTACTATGGCCCTTATAAGGTGTTGCAAAATATTGGTACTATGGAATACAAATTGGAGTTGCCTGCATCTTCGCGAGTACACCCAGTTTTCCATGTTTCATGCTTAAAGAAGGTAATAGGTGACAAGATACCAATTCAAACTGTATTGCCAGAACTTGAAGAGGAAGGAAAAAACATATTGGATCCTGCAGCTATCACTGACACAAGAATTCACCAGCTGAGGAATAGATCCATTTCAGAGTATCTCATTCAATGGAGGAAACTACTTGCTGAAGATTCCACTTGGGAAGATGAGTCTTTTATACAAAAGCATCCATAATTACTCAAGAATTTCATACAACACTTGTCTGAAGGGGAGGGGCATGCTAAGCCATAAATAGTGGCACATTACCCCTTAATTGGGGCATATTACATTAGTATTTTTATTTTATTTATGTTGGATTGGGTCCATTAGTTGTAACTGTACCTCCTAGTTTCCTATATATACCAAGGAGACCTTTTCATTTGTAATCATCTTGTATTTGTAAATTTATGTGGTGTATAAGGAGGTTTCCCCCTCCAAGAGGGTTATTATTTGAAATTCTCTCTTTGTTAAGGCGTTGAGTACTTATTCTGAGGTTTTTTATGCTATTTTGACATTTGGTTCTTAACGGGTACACAAAGACTTATTTTCCAAGCAGTGAAAACATAATAGCAAGTATTCTTGATCTGATTCATTCCAATGTATGTGGTCCTATGTCTTTTGCATATTTGAGTGGTTTTGAGTATTATTTCATTTTTATTAATGACTTCTCCAGGAATTTTTGGATTTTCTTCATAAATACCAAATAACAAGTCTTTAAGTGGTTCCAAGAGTTCAAATATCTTGTGGAGAACCAAACAGGGAAGAAAATCAAAGTGATGAGATCAAACAATGGGGGTGAGTATACCTCCAATGAGTTCAATAATTTTTGTGCTGAAGAAGGCATTAAGAGAGAATTTATTGTTCCCTACAACCCACAACAAAATGGGGTTGCTGAGAGGAAGAACATGTCCATTGTTGAGAGCCATGTTACATGATCAAGGGATACCACTCTTTCTTTGAGTTGAGGCTTGCAACATTGTAGTTTATCTATAGAACATGAGTCCACGCAGAATATTGGGGGATAAGACACTTGAGGAGGCTTTATATTGGAAGAAGCATGATGTTGGGCACTTTAGGATTTTTGGGTGCCCTACATTTTCACATGTCCCTTCTGAGAAGAGGACAAAGCTAGAACCCATGGAAGATAAGGGAATATTTGTTGGGTATAACAAGACTTCAAAGTCTTAACACATATACATCCCCTCTTTGAGGAGGATAGTTGTGTGATAAGATGTGATATTTGAGGAGGATAGAGCCTTTAGGAGGTCATTAGATGTTGAGCAGGGGGAGTAGCAGGCTCCTCAAATTCAGGTGATTCCTTCACATAGAACGTTGACACAGAGTTCAGGGACTATTGTTCCACAGGTAATAAGGTCACAGATCAATGGTCCTTAGGTTACCAATTCACAGGGTACAATATCTCAGCCTATTGGTTCTCATATGACCACAGGATCATATTTAGGTACACAATATTCAGGTGGTGGGATTGAGGAGGAGGCATCCCCCCCACATGGTGCTACTTTAGAGAAGAGGAAGCCCAAGTGGCTTCAATGCACTTTGAAGGAAGAAAATTGATATGTGGGGAATCCTAGGCAGACCGTGAGGGAGAGTAAACCTCTAGAGAGTTTTTATAGCTATCTTGTGATGGTTAGCAACATCATTGAGTCTGATCCTTCCACCTTTGAGGATGAAGCAGGTCAATAGGTCTAGAAGGACACCATGGTGGAAGAGTACAATTCCATCATGAAGAATGATGTTTGGGAGGTGGCTTCGAGACCTTAGCGGAAGTCAGTGGTGACTTCCAAGTGGCTCTAAAAAATCAAGTATGTTGTTGATGGAAACATTGATGTAACATCCTCGGCCACCCAGGTCGGGCCATTCTACTCCATAGAACCACTTTTTCTAAGTTATGATACTATTTTTGTAGCATACCCAACCATAGACCTATTGGGATATGCCCCATAAAACTCTTGCAGAACATCATACATATAAAAATTAACAGACAATTACATTCTGGGAATACACAAATTAATGTGGAAATAGCAGTAATCCTATACATACAACATATACAGGAAATCCCCATAAATATAAGACATATACAAATACACAACATGCAATTGAACACATAATTGGTACTTCTATTATTATGGAAGACCACCAACTGCGTGCAGACCTTCCACAAACCTCTCAACCGTAGACCACATTGCTCATCACTCTCAGCAGTGGGTCACCCCCGAGATGGGACTAAACTCCACCCAGGTAAAGGGATTATTAGTCTAGGCTGAGATAATTGGAAGTTGCACAGTCAACAGGAAGGATTTTTTCCTAGGAGCCAATTCACACTAACATCCTATAACCTCTCATTCCCCACATGCCTTTCCCACCCCAGGAAGTGTGCCCCTTCTCTTCTCAACAATCCTTCAGCTTCTCCACTTCCGTTCTAGGGATTCAACAACAAGTCGGGTAGGAATTCTCAGAGCATTATAGTTGGAGAGATTATGCTTACATGCCTAACAACCTGCTTCTTCAGTCCCCAGGCCTCACAACCCGCCTCTTCAAACGACATGCCTGACAACATGCTTCTTAGTCCATCTCCTTAGTCAATTATGTAAGGGTGATGGCAACATCAAAGCTCGGGTATAGAACAGATGATGGCAGCAAGCCACGCTTAGTCAAGGAACTACATGGGTAGAAACAACAATCCATTAAGGCACAGTACGGGCTCAGGAAAAGTACAGGTGTGATGTGCTTCACAGGAAAAGTACGGGATAGCTCAAAAATGTTGCAGGTTCCAAAGGTGCGTGAATGTTGCAAAGTCAACAATGGAGAGTATAGTTGAATGCGTGAAAGGCCGAATCCCCCCCAAGAATGACGAGTTTCCCAAATATAACTGCATGTCCCCAATTGGACACTTGTCTTAATGAAGTTGCATGAGCTCCACTTATAATTCGTTCCCTTCCCACGGGAACTAAGGATAACATAGGTTATGTCCAACCTTAGTTTTTAGGAAATAATAATATAATATTATTCCCTCAGAGATAAGCCCTCTATCTTAGCCCCTTTTTTATGCTCTTAGCCCCTCCCTTTCCCTACCTAGTGGAGTTTAGTCCCCCATACTCTTTTATCGTGGTCGGTATACACACAACGATGTATTTATATTAATGATATGAGAATTTAGATATAAAAAAATAAGCTCACTGGCCTTTAGCATCTAGGCTCTCTGGCCTAATCATCACATAAGCCTCCTATCTTATAATCACTTGGATCACCAATGTATAAAACATGTTTACAATTCAGTTGGGCCCCGGCCTTGGGGTATTACAATCCCCTCCCCTTATTTTATGCATTGTCCTCGGTGCATTATATACCATGTACAATTCAAAATTCCTCAAAAATATTCATGATTTTGCTAATGAATTTGGGTATTCATCTGGTGCTTTGCTTTCAAGCACCCATTCATGTATTCATATTGTAGCTAGAATTCATTTGATCTATTCCATAGAGCTGCTTCAAGAAATAATTTCCAGCTCATTGTTTCATTTGGTACACCCTCCTTATGGAAGCTACCATGCCATAAGCATCCTTAAGCTACCTCCTCCTTGTTGCACTCACCCTTCCAAGATCAGGCATCCCTTCAATGCTACACAGTCCTTCATTGATCCATATTTCCAAGTATTTCACACACAAGGAGAGCACTAACCCATTACTAGAACCTCACCAAGGTTCTACATTTAAAGGGCTCCCATCTCTCCAACAATAGTTGTTCTTCCCAAGAATTACAACTTTAATCAATATTATCTCATCTGCATCACACACATGCAGTTATCATGAGAGACCATTTTAACAATTCATTTAGAAACTCAAACTTTTTTCATAAGGAATTCAACTTTTCCCCAAAATATGAAATTCTATCTCATAATTTTTCATGGTTGTTGCAATAGTATGAATGCATTCTTCCTTATGGATTTCAACAAGCACCATACTGAATACTATTTTTCATGTAATGCTTTGTTGTCACAAGGGCATTGTTAATGTTTATGCCATTATCATAGTTCTTTGCATTTCATAAGATAAGAGCATAATAAGAACAAGATCACTGAGAAATACACATTCACAAGAGACACAACATTTATCCTGGGAAACCCTCTAGGGGAAGAAAACCCAACAAAAACTTCCTTATCATAAATGGCTTATACAATGTTCAAGAGATAACTCAAACCAATACAGAAGGTCCTCCCCAAGAGATGCGCCACCCGTCTTCTCCTCTCTCCAACTTCCAATTGCATCTTGCCTCATAAGATAATGAGCAAGTGTAGTGTGTCTAAGAAGTGAGGCGCTAGCCTCTTATTTATATCAATCTGGCACATGTGAAGAGTCACCATCTGGCAGGGCCGACCTCTCACTCTAGGTGGGTAAACCCACCTTTAATTAATTCTGGGCCTTCCATTATAACTGTTGGGGACGACTTCTTATTATGCACTTTGTAATTGTCCGATGACCAATCCGCAAAAGGGGATTTGGTCCTTATACAATTACCAACATGATTAATCCTCAATGGGGATTAATCCAATAACAATAATAATAATAATGACACGATTAATCCACAATGGGGATTTAATCC
>ML843986.1:24109-38098 GCA_009831015.1 Picea engelmannii | reverse complement strand
GAGGCCCAATTAAAATATGCAACCTTTAATAGTGGAATGGTTCTCCAGATCTTGCGATCTAGCCAATTTAATCGATGGGCTTTATGTTTTCTTGTGAATGCATCTCCTTTAGTTCAAACTTTCTCTTTTTGTATTTTCTCTTAGGTGGGACCAGTGTAAGATGTAAGCCGGTATAAACCAACTTGGCAACAAATAGGATTAAGTTTAACTACTAGAGAAGAGGCTGAGCTTGGGATAACCCACTACTCAAGCATGAAAACAACAATTTTATACCACAAGCCTAGTACTAATATGTTAACCATGTGTGAATCCAATTACCATCTGAGATACTAATTATCAGAAAGAAAATACATATGCGATAAGATAATGGAAAGAAAAATAATTCACCTACTCTAATAATCCATCACATAATAAAAAAATGATTCATATTCATCACTAAAGAAAAGAACTGTAAATCATTGCATCAGATAACTTAACAATAAATTTAATAGCTCTTACTCATTACAACATCCATTCATGAGACGAGATAGGAAATAGTTCTTCTCCACGTCCAATCACACATGCATTTGATGAAAATATAACTTGTCTCTGGTCCAGAAGGAATTCTCAGTTAAAGGTAGCTTCAAAATAATTCTTAACAAACCAGAAAAGAGAGTTTCTTACAACAACCATCGACCCTTAACTAATCGTTCAATGCTCTTATTTATAACATAAAATTAACTAAAAATAATGGCTAAAGTGCAGTTAAAAAAACAGAATTCGCCACGTGGCGTTCTCTCCTAACATTTTTCCAACAATCATCTCAAGATATTACTTTGAAAGGGTGAATTTTATCATACTCTGACCAACTAATGAATAGTTCCTCGCAGGTGTTAGCGTATGGGAACATGTGCTGTTCCATCGGGGCTGCGCAAATTTCCCCTTGTTTATAAAATTTTCCTCTATAGTGATGAGGATGGAGCGATCCAAAGTGATCCTCCTATTCTTAGTGGTCCTCTGGACAATAGCCTTCCTCCTTTGATCATAGGTGATCACATATATGTCGGTTACTTCATCCACATGTTCGGGAATTTGCTGATCTCCCCATGTGAGTGTATTTCCTAAACCTCAGATGGTGTACAATTGCTTGAGGTTAGGTTCTTGAACTTCCTCGTTATGTTCTGAAGGTTTGGGTTCTGTTATCCATTCATCGGGATTTTGGTCACCGATTAAAATAGAGGTGTCAAGGATGGACTCGACACTTACTTGTTCATCGGCCATTGAAATGCTGACTTCCTGCTGCGGTGCTCCTTTATTTGTCTTGTCCAACCTCGGTTGGTATTTCAGACTGCCCGCTTGAGACTCTGGTGCATCAAGATTTTCTGTGTCTAAGGCATCCTCAACTTATTTTTCTTTCTGTGGAACCTCCTTGATTTAGACCTCAGGGACAAGAGAAGATGTCTTATCAGGTCCCTTTTCTTCTTGGATATGCACAGGGGTCCCGAGAGATACCTTTGGGCTCTCATCATCATCATATCTCTTTATAAACTTGCTCAAGGGGTTTGATATGTCGGTTTCCACTGATACCTAAAATATTTCTGGTTGAGTTGCCACACCTGTCAGTGATCCATCCAGTGGTGTCGTGAATTCAAGTTCATCCAATCCAGAAATTCCATCAATATCTATAAATTCGGGGCCGCTTGTTCCCACCTGGCTTCTCTCTGGGTTATCGACAGGGGATCCTATCGTTTCTCATAGGTTTGGGTCATCTTGTAGCTAATCAAGCACTTGCTATGCCCATTCTAACATGAGTAGTCCCCTTTCCCACGTGTCCTATGCCAAATGGATATCTCTGCCTTGCATTGGGGCTATCAAGGGGGCTTCGACTGCTTCGGCTACTTTAGATGCTATCCTTTCTTCTCTTGCCCTGAGAGCTCTTTGCGCCAATTGTTTGAGGGTCTCCATTTGTTCATCTAGGCTCATGGATTTGAACTTGGTCATTCTAGGATCAACCATCCTTGACACAACTTCATCCCAATCCCGAGTGTTTTCTATGAAGATATCATCTTTGACCCTGTCATGGGCGTATGACCAGCAGGACGAGACTTGAGATGCGTGCTTGAAAACTAGACCCTTTGGGTCGTGTTTGAAAAAATGGCCAATATGAAATCATAACTCCAATTGGATCAACCCTTCCTTCTTGGATTTAGCTGTGTCTTTTACCATGTAGAAACCTATATGGAATCCATAAGGTATGAATTCCCGCTTCTTATCTTTTAACAGAGTAGCATTGTAACCTTGCAGGATGGTCTGGTAGCAGATTTCCCCTACTACTATTCGATCAGGGACATACACCGGTAACAGGTGTGGTGCTCTGGTGGCTCCGAAAACCTTGATGTAGGTATCACACTCATCCTGATACCAGTGACCAACCTTTGATATCATCTTTTTGGCAGCAGGTGACAGTCTTGGACACTCTTTCTTGAAAAGCATAAAATGAATACGCACGATAAATTGACCGCAGATGAGAGAGTATGATTTCTTGTACTTGTTCTCCCACAAGATGCCGAAGTATACATGGACCGGTATTTTTGAGGAGTGCCAGCTCAAGTTCATTCTGGCAAAGGCATTTCAGGCATAGATGACGTCCAATAAATAGGAATCCATGTAGAAGGACGAAGTCTCTCCTTCTTTCGGCATTTGAGCTTGTTATATGCAAGTTCTCAACTTTTTGGAGATGATGGCACCCCATTTAAAACCTCTTCAGGAAATAGCTACAGTATAAGAAAGAGGCATCCAAGCCTCTGAAATCCTGGAGCAATATTTCTCCTCATGCAACCGGTAGAGGAGGGCCATTAGGTAGATGTATGACTCCATTAGGTTGGCCGTCGGGTACCATCCAAAGGTCTGATTAGTGTAATTTTTATCCTCTCTCCACCACGAAGACATTACCCAACTGGTGTCACATTTCTCATAGAAGTTTACAACAAAATCAGTGTTAAGCCTCTCCTCTGGGTCTCTGAGCTTGTAGTAATTTTGCACCTCCATTATAAGGAAAGCCCCGACACACTTGCCATTGTCGTCATTAATCAAACATATTTGTGTGTCCATGTGGTCGATAAGCCACTTCATAAGTTCTAAGAAGGGGAAAAATGGAGTTCTACTCGCTACCATGTGGAGGTATGCTCTTTGGATATTTGGAAAGACTTCATCGTCGAGCTTTCTCGTATCAGGGTTGCTGTGTAGAGCATATTCGGGAAATTATTCCCGCTTGATCTTCTTGAAAAGTTCTCCCCATTGTGGGAGTACTTCCTTGGTCCCTATTCTTTCCTCTGTGCCTCCAAAGGCCAGAGGCCGAGTGAAAATATTCTTCGTGGATGTTCTGATGAATGGTTTTGGTTTTGGGGAAAATTCCAATTGTTTCACGACCGCTAGGGAAGAGCCTTCTCCCACCCTTGGTTCCTTTCGCTTTGGCTCCCTTGGCGATCGCCTAGTGTTTTGTTTTATTGGAGGCATCATTCCTGCACTCGAAATTAATCCTTTAGGCATGCATACAGAGTTACATTGGATAAAATGCATGCAGTCAAGCATAAAAACCCACAGAATGGTACATACCTGTGACGCTTGATAAACCTGTCATTTAATACTCACGGGATCTTGGAAGCCTTTTTTCCGAATTGCTCGTCTCACTCCTTTGGGTGATCTGAACTTCTTTGCGCACGATGATCTTGTTACAAACAACTCGAAAGGAATTTAAACAGGGAATAACCTATCGTGTTGCATCAACCAATTAACTTGGGTTATGAGTGGAAATAAAACAGAATCTGCCATCGAATCCCTACAATTCAATTCATCATAGGTTGACGACGGAGGCACGGAGGGTGGTGTGCCCTATCAACAATTTCAAACGACCGATTTGATCCATGCACGAATTAATAACTAATGCGAGATTTGGAATTAATTAGTCCTTTAAATTCTTCGGATCCAACGCATCTTAGCGCTAAAACGTCCCATCGCGTTGCTTTCTTAGTGGGTAGATCGGGGATCAGTGATACGTGGTAAATGTTCTTGTTGGTATTCTCCTGAGAAGAACTTCTGACGCCGATTAATTTTGTTGTACAATGCTGACTTGGCAAGACTGATTTGGGGTGCGACTTGGGCCTTGGGAACCAATAACGACTCAGGGAAAAATTAGATCATATGTTTGACCACTCTGGCAACGAAATATGGTGGATGAGGACAGGTGGTTTGAGTTATGTATATCAATCGGTGTCGGGGGTTTCAACAAGATGCATGTGCTAAAACAAACCTGGGATCGCTGATGCTAAAAGGTATCCGGGGTCAATGATCGTGGATCAACTTATCACGTTCTCTATGGGATAGCTTTTTAAAAATCATCGATGCCAAAAGGTATCGGGGATCAACTATCATCAAATCCTTTATCTCTTCGTTAACGCTTACCCCTTTTTCCTTTTTTCGATGCCGAAGGGATCGGTCATCGACGATATCCTTGTGTGATTCCTGTTGCAAAAGAACAAATTTGTTTTGCCGACGCTGATGAGGATCGATGCTCAACGACTACAGTTTTCTCGAGTGATTTTATTTCATCTTTAATTCTTCACGATGTCAAAACTTTGAGCATGTTGGGGAAATTTTTTGGACTGTCAATTATTTATTTAAATGCTAGTCTTTTAAGTTATGGTTTTTCACAGATCCAAACAAACTTTGAGAGACTTGAAAGAGAAACAAAATGATAAGCACAAGAAACATTTTTCATACTAAAGTAGAATTAGTCAGTGCAAAAGATCAAGTGGTACCCAAAAGTAAAATTTGACATAGAAGTTTTAGGGTGTGTTGAGTGCTCAATAAATGGAGACTTACTCGACGAAAGAAGAATCTCTGTTCCTCCTTTAGGCTCGGCTGATGCGAAATCAGGTGGAGAACTTAACTGGTTTTAAATCAGAGGTTCTTTTACCCTTGCATTTGAAATTCTCTAGTTAATGCTTCCGGGTCTGCCTGTGGGTTTTTTTTTTAACCTATTTTCCTCCTTCGTTTCCTGTAACATTGACTCATGCCTTCTTTTACAAAATTCTAGCAAAGAATTCACTGGCATGGAGCCTTTAGTTACCCTTACTCATTCTCTATGGTGTTGCTCCAATGCTAGCGAGCATCCATAGCCCTAACAGAGTCACCCCGACATCACAGACCTTGCTCCGCTGTACACGACCATCCATAGCCCTGACGGATATATATGCATACCCTCTCCCACTGTTCACTCATTTTGGTATAGTTAAATTTTATTTCGGCAGAATTCCCTGAGCGAGTGAGATAGGATGACGTCTGTTTAATTTGAAAAGTGAGATGGTTAATGTGAATCCTTTGCTAGATTTATCTTCGGGGTTCATGTAGTCCTTTTTAGCTTACCGACTTTCCCTTAGGTTTCACCAGACCACCAGGCAAACCTTTCTGCATTTCTCCAAAGTTGTTCATCTGCGCAGGTTAGATATAGGGCCCCTCAATGCTTCTTTGACTGTGAGAGATGAATTAGGAACGAAGTTAGCTATGTCGCATTATTTGAGGTCAACCATTGTCTTTCTAAACACAACCTTCAAAGTGCATAAATCAAAATAGCAAAAGAAAACAAAGGCGAAATCGCAATCGAGATAGATGAAACAAAATTATGAAACACGCACACGAAACATAAAATGAAACTCAACAACTTTTTTATTTTATTTTATTTTATTTTTATTTTTATTTTTATTTTTATGTTAACAAAAATATTGTTTTAGGGCTTGGCCGTTTACTCAGAGAGCATCAGGTTCCCCTCTTAGATTCTGTAATCGATAAGTGCCTGCCTCAATCTTCTCAGTCATCTGGAAAGGTCTGAGCCATAGATTCTGAAACTTAGAATGTTTTCCTTTAGGCTCATTTGCTCTGTCCCATCTTAGGACCAAGTCTCCTATTTCAAAGTTCTTCTCCTTAGCCTTATGTTTGTCAAACCATATTTTAATGATCTACTGGTGGGCTATGAATTTTGACTTGGATTTTTCTCTTTCTTATTCTAGCATGAGCAGGGTGTCTATTCTCTGTTGTAAGGTTGATGAAGGCTGTCCTCCAGAATCTTGGGCCAGTTGAAGAGATGGAAGATAAAGCCCTTTCGAGAGAATGGCTTCCTGTCCGTACACTAAAAAGTATGGGGAATTTCCTATAGCTTCCTTGGGTGTGACTCTATCTACCTATAAAGCGTTGTGGAGTAAATTATTCCAATTCCTTTGGTTATCCATAACCATTTTCTTCAATATCCTCACTAGGTTCTTATTAGTTGATTCTACCACTCCATTTCCCCATGGATAGTAATTTGCAGAGTATATAATTATGATTCCTTTGTCTAGTGCAAACTCTGTTAATAAGGTGGAAGAAAAGTAAGTTGGATTATCAAAAACTAGGACATAAGGGACACCAAACCTTGTGATCAACTGTTGTTCTATGAATTGGATTACCACCTTCTCATTTACATGGGTCAGAGGGATGGCCTTTGCCCATTTCGTGAAATAATTGGTGTCTGTAAGTATATACTTATGTTGTTTTGAAGAACTTGGTGTAATTTCTCCTATGATATCTAATCCCCATTGCTCAAAATTCCTAGAAACAATCATGGGTTGGAGTGGAACTACCGCTCTCTTCTCTCTCCCAACGCTTATTTGACAAGTCTTACAGTTTCTAGTGTAAGTGTGAGCATCCTTAAACAAAGTGGGCCAATATAACCAGCTTTCGGTATCTTATGAGCGGCGGTGTTTCCTGCAAAATGTCCACCAAAAAGGCCATCATGGAGTTCCTTCAAAACTTTTTCTGCATCTTCACGTTCGAGACATCTTAAGAGTACTCCGTCATAATTAACCCATAAGAGTACCGAATTTATGAGGCGGTATTGTGCTTATTTTAACCTGAGAGCTCTCCTTTCCCTAAGATTGAGATTTTCTGTGCAAGTCCCATGGTGCAAGAGATAAGTCAAATTATCATACCAAGACTCTGGTCCTGGGGAAATGTATGAAGCTTCACCACACCATAATTCCATTTCATTCTCCCATCCATAGTCTTCATTTACTTGGTCCTGGGCTTCAACTGCAAGTTTGCATAACCCTTTCCCTTTAACTAGTTTGGTAGGTTTTATATCTAGATCAAATCCTTGAACTACTGCCATCAAGTTCCCTCTTCTTTCCCCCATCTCTCGTTGAGTGAACAAGGATCAAACTGCAGGATGAGGTACAATTACTTTGGTATGGTTCTTAAGGATGTAAGATTTGAAGTGTTTTACTGCATTATATACCACACATGCATGTTTATCAATAGATGGATAATTAAGTTCAGATCCTTGGAGGTTAGTGCTCATGAACAACACCAGAGCCTTGTTGTTTTCATAATCCTTTTGAGTCAATACTGCAACTAACGATTGGTCAGGAAAGAAATATATATTAAAATTAGGACTTCGTAACATAGGGGGCTTGAGATATAATAGTTTTAATATTGCTGAAAGCATCCTTTCGTTCATCGTCCCACTTAAATTCAACATCTTTTTGGATCATATTTTGTAGTGGTTTGACAGTCTCGGCGAAATCAGGTGTGAATTTTCTTACAAAATTGATTTTCCCAAAGAAGGATTGCATTGTCTTTTTGTTGTGAGGTAACGAGATTTGAGTTATATCTTTGACTCGCTCAGGGTCTATGCGAATTCCAACTTGGGATATAATATGATCTAATAGCTTTCCTTCCTCCACACCAAAGATAGTTTTCTTAGGGTTTAAAGATATACCATATTTTATACACCTTTAGAAAATCTGGGTTAAGTGTTGGACGTGTTCCTCTCTGTTCTTTGAATACATAGTTATGTCATCCAGATAAACTACCACACATTTATTGATCAATCCTTGAAAATCTACATTAGTTTCCTTTTGGAAGGTTTCCCCTACGTTGATTAATCCAAAGGGCATATGTTTGTAAGCGAAAGCTTCCCACTTGGTTCGAAAGGTGGTTTTCAAACGATCTTCCTCTGAAACTAGAACTTGGTTGTAACCCGAGAAACCGTCTAGTAGAGAGAAAATATGAGAACCGGACATGGTCTGCAAGAGTTTCTCCATTGGTGGGATTGGGTAGTTGTCCTTTTCTGAAGCTCTGTTGAGGTTCCTAAAATCTATGCATAAGAGGATTTCTCCAGACTTTTTCCTCATCAGAACCAAATTTGCTACCCATGCAAAATGTCTTACCTGGGAGATAATTTTGGCATCTAAAGGTTTCTTCAACTCCTGACACATGAGAGGTTCCAGGGATGGATGATACTTCCAGAGATTCTATTGGAAGTGTTTCACTTCAGGTTTTAATGGTATAATGTGTTGAATGATACGGATATCATAAGTTTTCAGAACTCGGTAGGACCAAGCAAAGACATCTTGATATTGTCTAAACATTTTGAGATAAACTTTCCTTTCCTCTTTAGATATAGTCTTGCCAAGATATATATTTTTTGGGTTTTCCAGGGTTCCGATATTTAAAGTTTCATGCATGGGATATGAACTACCGGTCTTCGCATTTTTGGGCCCCTTAAATTGTTCTTTTAGGTCAAAAATATTTTCTAAATTATCTATCCCCTTCGGGATTGTGTGAGACTTCGATTTGTCAGTTGGTTGACCTATCCGAGGATCAATTTCCATTGATTGTTCTTGGAATACTTCATTGGCAATATCTAAGTTCTTAAAATTATCTTGGTTAGTTAGAAAGTTTATGATATGTTCATCCCCTTCAAAGACTTTCCAATTAGAAATGTTGTTAGGCACTGATGGTTTGTAGAGTAGCTCCATAGTGAACTGAGAGGCTTCATAATCTTCTAAAGGTTATAGTCTTGAAGTAGCTGTGGCTAGGGAATCAACAAGGATGTTCTTTTCTCTGGGGATCATTGTAATATTGAAAGCTTCAAAATGCTCTATTAACCTATGCACTCCATGTTGATAATTATTTAGGTGTGGGGAATTGCAATGCATAGTATTCCTTACTTGTCTAACGATAATCTCTGAGTCTCCGAAAACATTCAATTCTTTGACGTCTAAGTCTATGGATTTCTTTAACCCTTGTAATAGGGCTTCATACTTGAGAATGTTGTTTTTGCACTCGAACTCAAGTCTATAGGATAAGAAATGACATTTACCTTTTGGATCAATGAGAATGCACCTTGCCCCAGATCCTTCCCGTGATTTAGATCCATCAAAGTATATGGTCCAAATTTGTGAGAGAAAGTTAACCATTTCTTCCTTCTTATTACTTTCTTGCTCTCCTATTTTTTGTCCGGTGATTTCTAACATAGGTTCTTGACAGAAGAGGGTTTCCCCTGTCGGTATCAACGATTTCTCTTGAAAAACCATTTTAGAATTTTGAGTAAGAGGGACATCAGATGAGAGAGGGGAGAAGTTTCCGAAGTAGGAATCACATGAATAATTGCCTAATAGAGGAAAATATTTCGATGAGGGTTCGTTCAAGGTTTCTAGGTCAGTGACAATATGTTTTAGATACCTTTCCCTATCAATTCTGATCATATTCTTGTATCCATTCAATGATAGCCAAAGGTGTTCCCAGTCTGTGCTAAAGTATCCATTTAACTTCTTAGACCAATATCATCTTAATAAAAATCCATAAGCTTCTGGGATATCTACTACAATGATGTCAATCACTTGCAAAAACTTAGGATGCATGGCTATTTTGATCATTACATCTTTAAGTTCTCCCATGAACTTCACCTGGGTTTTGTCTAGTTGTATTACATGTTTATCGCTTTTGAGAGGAATGACATTTAATTTCTTGCAAACAAACAATGGAATAATGTTGGAAGATGCTCCCGAATCGACCAAACAATTGTGGAGGTTCCTATTGAAAACTTCAAACGTTAAAAGGAATGGTGGGACAAAGGGTTTTCCCTTCTTATCTTTCGAGCATGTATTCATAGTTGGTTTATTTACTAGATCTGTGGAAGTTAGATTTCTTTGTTGTTCATTGATTGTCGTAGGGTTTTCAAATGATTTCAAATATTGTAGCAAGAATTCTTTTTGCTGAGGGATTCTACATATGTCCATAACTGATATATTAGCCTTCAACTTCTTCAAATATTCAACTACGTTGTACTCCATTTTGGGTGATTCTTGGGTATGGATGCTAATAGGGTTCTTACAGGGAGCTAAAGGTGCTTTCGGGTGATTAGGAGTCACTCTTCCTCTCGGAGTTTGGGTAGTAGTATGATCTTTTGAGACATGCGGACCATTACTTCGCATTTGCGCAACTGAGATCTCTACGGGTTGATGTAGGAGCATATCGCCACGTCAGCCAGCCAGCCATCCAACCACATCGAGCACACGCATTCAATGCTGAAGAGAGGCATAGCCCTCATCTTTTATTTTGAATTGAATGTAATTTAATGCTTAGGCTGTTGAGCCGTGAAGCTGTGACTTTGTGAAGGCGTAGAGTAGATCGACCTTTAATGTTTTGTAAGGCTGAGATCTAGATCAAGATGCTGGACTAGACAACCCATTCAATGTAATTGAATGGGGTAGGTAGATTGGGGGGAAGAGCTCGAAGAGCCCCCTCATGTAAAAAGATCTATTGTATCTCTTTAGTAGTGAGTAAATATAGCATAGAGAAGAGAGTGGAGTGAAGTGGGGATAGAAGAGAAGAGAGTTAGTGTGTGATAGTCTGCGAGTAGAGAGCAGAAGAGAAGGAGTCAAGACCTTGTTACAGGCTGTGCTCAGGAACACTTTGTAAATACAGGCATTTTCCATATTTAATATAAACACAAGAAGTTTTTCCTGCATGTATTCTGTGTTGAATGAATGTCTGTGAGTGTTCATATGTGCTATAGATGTATACTGTAGGTTTGCATTTGCAGGAGGGTGTCTAATTTCAGGTGAAGGTCTTTGAGGCTTCATACCAGGAGGGTGTGACAGAACGTTGTGGGTTCTGATAGCCGTGCACAGAGGTTGCACTTCTGAATTCTGTGGGTTTAGATGAAGACGTGTTGCGGCACAAGAAATGGAGTCAACAACTCACGAGAAAGACCTCAAGGTTGCTGAACACCTTGGAGGCAAGGCTGTGTAGGAGAGCCATAGTTGCAGACAGAAGCTCTGAGGAGTTCTGTGAAGCTCTACCAGGTGGGCATTGAGCAGGTGCAAGGAGTGCACAGAGGAAGAACTCTACTATGAGTTTAAATAGAACCAGAATCACTGAGGATTCTATGAAGCTCTGCCAGGTGGGCATTGAGTAGGTGCAAGGAGTGCACAGAGGACATAACTGTTGGATGTTCTGTGAGAAGATACTCTGCCAGGAGGGCATTTGAGTCAGTGTGTAGAAAGGCACAGGAGAAGAGAACTGTTTGAGTTCTGGTATTTGGAGGAAGATTCCACTGAGGGATCTTCACAGGGTTGCTGAACACCCTGCAGACTCAGCAAGAGGTTGCTTGAGGCAGAGGATAGCCAGGAGGGCATCCATATTTCTCCATCTGTAGGAGAAAGGAAGAAGGATAAAATCCCTTAGGGTTCTGAGCATTTGAGAAGGTCAGGAGAGACAACACTGTGTGTGCGTGAAGACTCTGCAGAGGCGCAGGAGTTAAAGAGTTCCTTGGGGGATTCGAAAGGAGAAAATCTCAGGAGGAACAACGTCGTGGAGAATGCAGGCAAAGCTCAAAGTGTGAGGAGTTTGCAGAGGAAAAAGAGGACAAAGGTTGAGGCCTTTGAGAACTGGAAATTCTTCCAAGTTCTGGAAGAAAGTGCAGAAGCTCAAGAGGGAGCACAGCAGCCGTCGGATCGGCTGGAGAAAGAGATCTGGACCATTGGTTTCTACGTCTAGGAAGGAGCACAAGGAGTGCACATAAAGAAGGACATATCTGAACCGTCAGATCTAGAGCGAAATACTCGATAATCGTCAGATCAGTTGGGAGCTACACGAGGTTTAGGTTCGTGAACAGGATGGTGAAAGTCCCAGGAAAGATCTGAGCCGTCCGTTTGTGGAGACACGTGGCAGAGATTGAGTGCCCATCGGTATTCGAGCACATCAGAGTTTGGCATTTCACGAGTCCTGAAGATGAGGCGTCTGGGACATCAAAAGTCACAAAATCGTGAGAGGTGATTAGGACTGTCCATCATAGGAGGAAGCGCGGAGGAGATCAAAGTATTCGGGAGATTTCCCGAAAGAGAATCGTCTATCGGCATATCGGAAGTCGGGAGTCGGCAAAGTGAGTTGCTTGATATCGCGAGTGGTGAAACCATGATAGAGGGAATCCCGATAAGGAGTATGGCTACGATCATATAAGAGGAGGTCACATGGACCATGGCATAGCTAGGCGGGGCTAAGGCCAGAAGGGAACGCATCGACAAATCAGAGTTTGGGAGTTCGAGAGGACATGAACTCTCGACATCAGAAAAGAAGAAACTCTGAAACCCGAAATTAAATCAGGGAAAGGTCATAGGCGCGTGCAGAGGCCATGACAGAGAAAGGGCAGGACCTGTGGATCGGATTTTTAGCAGAAATTCTAGTAGGGAATCGAAGGAGCTAATTCGACTCGCATGAGATGATTGATCGATCCTGAGAGTGGGTGTAGAGGTGGTAGTTTGCATCTGTGTCACAGGTGGTTCTTGAAACTAAAATAGGTCATTAGAAGGCATAATTAGGTCATGATCCCATATCAACATGGCTGTATCTTCTGGTGGATCAATCTCTTCTTGATCAATGACATTTATAGCTGAACTTCTTGGTTGTTCGGTTAGGGAAACCTCATCTAGAAACCGGTTGGCCATTAAATTCATGGCATGCACCCATTGTGTTAAGCCCTAATATTGGCTCAGTACCACTTAATTGGGGCATATTAGATTAGTAATGTTATTTTATTTATGTTGGCTTTAGGCCATTAGTTGTAATTTAGATTAGTAATGTTATTTTATTTATGTCGGCTTTAGGCCATTAAACCTCCTAGTCTCCTATATATACCAAGGAGACATTTTCATTTTGAATCATCTTGGACTTGAACATTTAAGTGGGGTAAAAGGAGGTTGCCCCCTTGAAGAGGCTTATTATCTGAATTTATCTCTTTTTCAAGGCGTTGAGTACTTTTTTTGAGGTTTTTCTATGCTATATTGATGTTTGGTTCTTAACATATGGTATCAGAGCTCAAGGTCTTGGGGTTTCGCTGCTACATCTGAGACACCGTGGCGTTTTCGCTATAACTTTTTTTATACAAAGTTTCAGAAGGAGCGGCTTGGAGGGTATTTAGAAGACATATCAAGGTACGTTGGGTTAAAAATTCAGCTCCTGATGCATTTTACTTTCCGAGATACATCTTGTACAAGATCGGGTTCTGGAATCATCCTGAA
Organism: Picea engelmannii; assembly: GCA_009831015.1. Lineage (NCBI taxonomy): Eukaryota > Viridiplantae > Streptophyta > Pinopsida > Pinales > Pinaceae > Picea > Picea engelmannii. The sequence goes on along the minus strand of ML843986.1, from coordinate 24,722 downwards.
ATGAGTCATTGTGGAATTTTCGCTATAAAAATTTTTCTGTGACGTTTCAGACCCTGAAATTTAGAGTCCATTTACATAAATTAGAATTGTAGCTGTGGTAAAAATTTCAGCTTCTGTTTCATCTTAAATTTGTAGATACACCCTGTGTAAGATAGGGTATTTGACTAGTCCTATTGACTAGTCTCAAGAAGGTGTTCCGGGTAAAACAATCATAACTTCTTGCTAGAGTATCCCAATTGCGTGGGACCGGTTGCATTGGATCGTGGAAAGTCTGTAGTATTTTGGGTGCGAGTTTCAGAATTTTATATCAATTATTTTGTGCGGGGAATACTATACAAGTGAGATCTCCTGGAAAGGCCAAAAATCGGCAAGTTGTGGGGAAGTTACCGTAAATTCCAATTGGCACATCCAATTTTGATCAGACCTGTGGCATTACAGAGAAGACATATCAAAGAAATACATAAAGGAAAGTTTCATACCCAGAAGGGATGAAACTTGGGAGATACAATAGAAGAAATATTGTCTAACATAACCACCTCAAAATCAAGGTTCAAAAGTGATACTCGGCCAACATGCCACCCAAAAAGGGGACTTCTACACCAAATAAGCCTCC
>ML843986.1:0-18803 GCA_009831015.1 Picea engelmannii | reverse complement strand
ATTAAACCTCCTAGTCTCCTATATATACCAAGGAGACATTTTCATTTTGAATCATCTTGGACTTGAACATTTAAGTGGGGTAAAAGGAGGTTTCCCCCTCGAAGAGGCTTATTATCTGAATTTATCTCTTTTTCAAGGCGTTGAGTACTTTTTCTGAGGTTTTTCTATGCTATATTGATGTTTGGTTCTTAACACATTGAGGGAAGTCTCTTTCAAAGTGATTTTATTGATGATAGGTATATAAAGAATGAGATGCCACATTTCCTAGATCGATATTTAAGTTTTCTGGGGGAGGTTAAATTGCTTTGAACAATGGTTTCCTTTTAAAGAAAGGCTTATAGGGCATTTGTCCTTGGTTTCCATCCCCTGCACTTCTTTTCATGTCTATGATCTCATTCGATAATTTCTTAACCATGCGTTGTAGATATTCTATGTCTCCATTACCCTTGTCGGGAGTCTGTTCTGCTTGTTTCCCTGGCGGTCTAGTCAAAAGGAGTTCTCTCCTGGGAAGAGGTTGAACTTCTTTCTTAACTAAAGAGACCTGGCCTTCTTTACACCCTTTCATATGGAATTCTATCATTTTGGCTTCTTCAAAATTCTCAACTAAGGTTCGTTTGGAAACCCTCTTCACAAACATGGAAATAGAAGCTGGGAGCACATTAGCATATACTTCGATTTGCAGCTCCTGAGTTAGTTTAGCTTCATGTTGGAATTTGTTCAAAATAGTTGTGAATATTTGATTGAAATCTTTAACCTTCTCCTTTGAACTCATGGTGGCTGTGAACAATTCATCCATCAAAGCTCCTGTAGTGGTTTCTTCGACAAATTTATCTAAAAAATCCTTTTGAAACTTTGTCCAACTAGTTATGGATCCTACAGGTAGGTTCAAATACCATGTGGAGGCTGAGTTCTAAAACATGTAGGGGAACAACCTACAAACTACATCTTCATGTTTGACATTCATAAGTTTGATCGTTAGTATAAATTTCTTGATATGATCTTCATGCAATCCTGAAGTCTTGGGATCAAACTTAGGAATTAACTTATCTGGATGTCGAGGAAGGTTATGGACTGGTCTCGGGAGAGCCAAAGTGTGTCTGGCCAACCAGGGTTGATTATTCCATGGTGGGTTTCCCCTTTCTTCATTATGGTTGTTGTTGTCTTCCATATCTTCAGATTTTGAGTTAAACTCCTCTTCTTCTGAAAAATCATCTGGTTTAGAGACATTGCCGACTCGCGTTTCAGGGATCAGATTAAGAGGATGTTAGATTTCGATGATATCGAAATCTATTAGGTCGTCTACTATGTGCACAAAAACTTCGTCAGGAGTATTGACCACTGGTCTACTTATTTTTTGTCTTCGAGGAAGTATTAGAGCTAAAGACAACGCACCGATATGTCAGGCATATTCTCTTATGATTCTTTTGAATTGATTTAATTCCTCGCGAGGGAGAGCATAAGGTATCTCAGGGAACAAGCGTTCTTCCTCGGGTTGAGTTGAGTTAATCATTTCAGGAGTACTCAACGTGTGTGGGCTGTCTTGGGAATGACTAGCCATACATGTGGGTTGTTTTGAATCTACATGATATCTGAAGTATTATATGAAATAGGTATTTAGCCATTCATTCTTTAGGCCCTCCTTCTAGCACCAATTCTGTTGATGGGTCCTAAATCCCTTTAGTTCAACAACAGGACCCAAATGCACCACTGAGGCCCAATTAGACTCTGCAGCGTTTAATAGTGGAATGGTTCTCTAGATCTTACGATCCGACCAATTTAATCGATGGGCTTTACGTTTTCTTGTGAAGGCGTCTCCTTCAGTTCATACTTTCTCTTTTTGTATTTTCTCTTAGGTGGAACTGGTATAAGATGTAAGCCAGTATAAACCAACTTGGAAACAAACAAGATTAATTTTAATTACTGGAGAAGAGGCTGAGCTTGGGATAACCCGCTACTCAAGAATGCAGACGACAATTTTATACCACAGGCCTAGTACTAATATGTTAACCATGTGAGAATCCAATTACTGTCTGAGATACTAATTATCAGGAAGAAAACACATATGCGATAATATAATGACAAGCAAAATAATTCACCTACTCTAATCATCCATCACATAATAACAAAACGATTCATATTCATCATTAAAGAAAAGAACTGTAAAGCATTGCATCATATAACTTAACAATATATTTAATATCTCTTACTCATTACAACATCCATTCATGAGACAAGATAGGAAACAATTCTTCTCCATGTCCAATCACACATGCATTTGATGAAAATATAACTTGTCTATGGTCTAGAAGGACTTCTCAATTAAAGGAAACTTCAAAATAATTCTTAACAAACCAGAAAAGAGAGTTTCTTGCAATAACCATTGACCCTTAACTAATCGGTCGATGCTCTTATTTATAACATAAAATTAACTAAAAATAATGGCTAAAGTGCATTTAAACAAAACATAATTCACCACATGGTGTTGTATCCTAACAATTTTCCAACAATCAACTCAAGATATTACTTTAAAAGGGTGAATTTTCTCATACTTCGACCAACTAATGAACAACTCCTCATAGGTGTTAGCATATGGGAACCTGTTCTGTTCCATCAGGGTTGTGTAAATTTCTCTGTGTTTATCAAATTTTCCTCTGTAGTGATGAGGATGGAGTGATGAAAAGTGATCCTCCTCTTCTTAGTGGTCCTCTGGATGATAGCCTTCCTCCTTTGATCATAGGCGATCACATATATGTCATCTACTTCGTCCACAGGTTCGAGAATTTACTGATCTCCCCATGTGACTATATTTCCTAGACCTCCGATGGTGTACACTTGTTCGAGGTTAGGTTCTTGAACTTCCTCGTTATGTTCTGAAGGCCCGACTTCTGTTTTCCATTCATCGGGATTTTGGGCACCGATTAAAATAGAGGTGTCAGGGATGGAATTGACACTTACTTGTTCACCGACCGTTGAAATGTCGACTTTTTGCTGCGGTGCTCCTTTATCTGGATCGTCCTACCCTGACTGGTCTTTTAGAATTTCCACTTGAGAATTTGAAGCATTGGGATTTTTTGTGTCTAAGACATCCTCAACTTCTTTTTTTTTCTATGGAACCTCCTTGATTTGGACCTCTGGGATAGGAGAATATGTCTTCTCAGGTCCATTTTCTTCTTCGATATGAATAGGGGTCCCAAGAGATACCTCTAGGCTCTCATCATCATCATATATCTTTATAAAATTGCTCAAGGGGTTTGATGTGTTGGTTTCCACTAATACCCAAACTATTTCTGGCTGATTCGCCACACTTGCCGGCGATCCAGCCGATGGCATCGTTAATTCAAGGTCATCCAATCTGGAAATTCCATCAATATATATAAATTCAGGGATGCTTGTTCCCACCTGGCTTCTCTCTGGGTTATCGATAGGGGATCCTGTTTTTTTCTGATAGGTCTGGGTCACATTGTAGCTGATCAAGCACCTGATGCGCCCATTCTAACATGAGCAGTCCCCTTTCCTACACATCCTATGCCAAATGGATATCTCTACCTTGTGTTGGGGATATCAAGGGGACTTCGGCTACTTCAGCTGCTTCAAATACTATCCTTTCTTCTCTTTCCCTGAGAGCTCCTTGAGTTGATTGTTCGAGGGTCACTGCTTGTTAATCTAGGCTCATGGATTTGAACCTAGTCATTATAGGATTGACCATCCTTGACACAACTTTATCGAAATCTTGAGCGTTTTTCGTGAAGATATCATTTTCGAACCTGTCATGGGCGTATGTCCAGCAAGGTGATACTTGAGATGCTTGCTTAAAAACTAAACCCTTTGGGTCGTGTTTGTGAAAATAGCCAGTCTAAAATCAGAACTCCAATTGGCTCAACCCTTGCTTCTTGGCTTGAGCTGTGTCTTTTACCATGTAGAAACCTATATGGAATCCATAATTTATGAATGCTCACTTCTTATCTTTTACCAGAGTAGCGTTGTAACCTTGAACGATGGTTAGGTAGCAAATTTCCCCTACTACTAATCGATCAGGGACATACATCGGTAACAAGTGTGGTGCTCCGGTGGCTTTGAAAACCCTGATGTAGGTATCATGCTGATCTAGGTACTAGTAACCAACCTTTGATATCATCTTTTTGGCTGTAACTGACAGTCTTGGACACTCTTTCTTGAAAAGAATAAAATGAATATGCACAATAAATTGATCGCAGATGAGAGAGTATGATTTCTTGTACCTGTTCTCCCAAAATATGCCGAAGTATACATGGACCGGGAGTTTTGAGGAGTGTCAGCTCAAGTTCATTCCGACGAAGGAATTTCGGGCACAGATGACGTCCAATAAATAGGAAGCCATGTAGAAGGTGGGAGTCTCTCCTTCTTTCAACGTCTGAGCTTGTTGTATGCAAGTGCTTAGCTGTTTGGAGATGATGGCACCCCAGTTAAAACATCTTCTGGAAATAGCTATAGTATAAGAAAGAGGCATCCAAGCCTCTGAAAACCTAGAGCAATCTTTCTCCCCATGCAACCGGTAGAGGAGGGCCATTAGGTAGATGTACGACTACCTTAGGTTGGCCGCCGGGTACCATCTAGAGGTCCAATTAGTGTGATTTTTATCCTCTCTCCACCACAAATCCATTACCTGGCTGGTGTCATGTTTCTCATAGAAGTTTACAACAAAATAGGTTTTAAGCCACTCCTCCAGGTCTCTAAGCTTGTAGTAATTTTGCACCTCCACCAGAAGGAAAGCCCCGACACACTCGCCATTGTCGTCATTAATCAAACATCTTTGTGTGTATGTGTGGCCAATAATCCACTTCAGGAGTTCTATGCAGGGGAAAACCAAAGTTCTGCTCGCTACCATGTGGAGGTATTCTCTTCGGATATTAGGAAAGACTTCATTATCGAGCTTTCTTGTATCAGGGTTGATGTGCGGAGCATATTCGGGAAATTCTTCCCACTTGATGTTCTTGAAAATATCTCCCCATTGTGGGAGTACTGCCTTGGTCCCTATGCTTGCCTCTGTGTCTCCAAACGCTGAAGGCTAAGGGAAAATCTTCTTGGTGGATGTTCTTATGACCGGTTCCGGTCTTGGGGCAAATTTCAACTGTTTCGTGGCCATTGGGGAAGAGCCTTCTCGCACCCCTGGTTCCTTTTTCTTTGGCTCCCTCGATGATCGCCTAGTGTTCGGATTTATTGGAGGCATCATTTCTGCACTCGAAATCAATCCTTTAGGCATGTGTATAGAGTAACATTGGATAAAATTCATGAAGTCAAGCATAAAAACCCACAGACTGGTACATACCTGTGATGCTGGCTAAACCTGTCGTTTAATACTCACGGGATCTTGGAAGCCTTTTTTCCGAATTGATCATCTCGCTCCTCTGGGTGATCTAAACTTCTTTGCACACGATGATATTGTTACAAACAGCTTGAAAGGAATTTAAACGCGGAAGAACCTATTGTGTCACATCAACCAATTAACTTAGGTTATGAGTGAAAATCAAACAAAATCTATCGCCTAATCCCTGCAATTCAATTCATCATAGGTTCATGGTGGAGGCGCGGAGGGTGGTGTTCCCTATCAACAATTTCAAATGGATGATCTGATCAATGCACGGATTAATAACTAATATGAGATTTGGAATTAATTAGTCCTTTAAATGCTTCAGATCCAACGTATCTTAGCGCTAAAACGTCCCATCACATCGCTTTCTTAGTGGGAAGATTAGGGATCGACAATATGTGGTGAATGTTATCGTTGGTATTCTCCTGATAAGAACTTTCGACATCGATTAATTTCTTCATATGGTGTTGACATGGAAAGACTGATTTGGGGTGCAACTTAGGCCTCGAGAACCAATAATGACTCAGGGAAAAATTGGATCATATGTTTGACCACTCTGGCAACGACAGATGGTGGATGAGGACAGGTGGTTTGAGTTATGTATCTCAATCAGAGTCAGGGGTTTCAACAAGATACGTGTGTTAAAAAAACCCTGGGATCGTTGATGCCGAAAGGTATCGAGGGTCGGTGATCGGGGATCAACTTATCACGTTCTCTACGGGACAACTTTATAAAACTCACCGATGTCGAAATATATCAGGGATCGAATATTGATGAAGCCTTTATCTCTTCGTTAATGCTTACTCCTTTAGCCTTTTACCGATGCCGAATGGATTGGTCATCGGTGATATCCTTGTGTGATTCCTGTCATGAAAGAACAACTTCCTTTTTCCGATGCTGATGAGGATCGATGCTCGACGACTGCAGTTTTCTCAAGTGATTTTATTTCATCTTTAATTCTTGTTGATGCTAAATCTTTGAGCGTGTCAGGGAAAAGTTTTGGACTGCCGATTCTTTATTTAAATGTTAGTGTTTTAAGTTATGGGTTTTCACAAATTCAAACAAACTTTGAGAGAATTAAAAGAGAAACAAAATGTTAATCACATGCAACATTTTTCATACCAAAGTCGAATTAGTCAGTGGAAAAGATCAAGTGGTACCCAAAAGTAAAATTTGACATAGAATTTTTAGGGTGTGTTGAGTGCTCAACACTTCCCTCATTCGAGATGAAAAATCCATTGTTGAATGGTGTTCTTCAGTAATGGGAGAGGGAACAATAACCCATGAAGACCATTCACCCAGGAAAGGACATGTACATAGATATTTTTGGGAGGTGGTTGATGTATATCAATTATAGTGGTACAAATGAAAATTAATCCATGGCACTCATGAATTCCATTCAGTTCGAACATTAGACAATGCAATAGTTGAAATGTGGATGAGAAAAATCTCTTGTTTATGTGGTGCATGTATTAGTAACAAATAGTATGATTGTGAATCTATAGACTGGGACCGATCAAATATTTCATCAGATTATGATAACATATCATATCTCGTACTGCCAGATTTGGTGAAACCTTCTATTAAATTTTGAATAACTAACATCAATATTTTATTCTTTTTTCATTTAGTGGACTCATGTGTTGGCATTCCATTTTTTACAGGGAACATATACGTAGTGGTTTCCCCAATAGGTAATGAATGGGACACTAACTATTGGATGACACATTTCTTAGAGGGAAAGTAGACCCTCATGTGATCAGTAACAAACTCTGAATGCATTGAATTTATGATTGGGTTGATGGTTATTAAAGTAGAATATCTGACATAGGATGAAATAACATGAAATAAAGGTGGTTATGTATTTCAAGATTATAGACTAGTTGAAGCTGTATATCAATTTATGAACTTGGTTGTTGGTACAAATTTCCAAACAAAAATAATTCCAAGTAAGAACTCATCGAAGGTATGATACTTCTTTCCATACTCTTAGCACAAGAAGTTAATAGGGACCATCAATATTACAAGTGATCCTAATGGTCTACTTGAATGACCATAGGTATATAAAATGAATAATTGAACAAATATTTCATATTTATGAATGATCGAAATTTTGGCTTCATTTTACGATTGTTATGATATTCTTGTATTTTGTGGTTCCTTTTTGTTATTAGGGAACTATGTTTAACCTTCCCTTTCCTATCCTTGCCTTTCCTAGCCTTTCCTTGAATTTACCTACCTTGTCTTGGATTGGATTGGCTTTCCTTTCCTTCCTAGCCTTGCCTTGCATTTCCCTACCTTATCTTAGATTGACTTTCCTTTCTTTTCCTTACCATGCCTTGCCTTGACTTTCCCTACCTTTCCTTTCCTTTCCTTGCCATGTCTTACCTTTCCTTTCATTGCCTTACTTTTCCTTTCCTTTCCTTACCTTTTTTTTCTTTTCCATGTCTTACCTTGCCTTGCCTTACCTTTTATTTCCTTTCTTTCCTAGCCTTACCTTTCCTTTCCCTACCTTGTCTTTCCTTTCCTTTCCTTGCCTTTCCATGTATTTCCTTGCATTACCTTGCCTTAACTTTCCTTACCATGTCTTACCTTTACTTTCCTTTACATGCCTTTCCTTTCCATTCCCTTTCCTTGCCATGTATTACCTTACCTTTCCTTTACATGTATTACCTTGCTTTGCCATGTATTACCTCACATTACTCTATCCAAAATGAAGCATGGTTCATTACAATGTCAATCACAACATGCTACAAGGGTTTCCTAATACCATGCCTCACCTTGCCTTGCCTTTCCATTCCATGCCATGCCATGCCTTGGCTTTCCATGCCATTCCATGCCTTGCCATTCCATTCCATGCCTTGCCATGCCATGCCATACCTTGCCTTTCCATTCCATGCCTTGCCTTGCCTTTCCACGCCATGCCTTTTCTTTCCATGCCATGACTTGCCTTTCCATGCCATGCCTTTCCTTGCCATTCCATTCCTTGCCTTGATATCCCATGCCTTTCCTTTCCTTGAATTTCCATACCATGTCTTGCCTTTCCTTTCCATGCCTTGCATTTCCTTTCCATGCCTCACATTTCCTTTCCTTTCCTTTCCATACCTAGACCTAGACCTTTCCTTTCCATTCCTTTCCTTGCCTTTCCATGTCTAGACTTTTCTTGCCTTGCATTGCCCTACCTTTCCTTGAATTTCCATGCCATGCCTTGAGTTTCCTTTCCATGTCATTCCTTGCCTTGCCTTACCTTTCCATGCCATGCCTTTCTTTCCATGCCATGAAATTCCATTCCATGCCTTACATTGACTTGTGTTGCATTACCTTTCCTTGACTTGACTTGCCTTTCCATGCCATGCCATACCATGCCTTTCCATGCCATACCATTCCATTCTTTGCCATTCCATGCCATCCCATTCCATTCTTTTCCATGCCATGCCATTCCATTCCATGCCATGCCATGCTTTTCCATGCCATGCATTTCCTTTCCATCCCTTTCCTTGCCATACAATGTCATGCCTTGCATTTCCTTGCCATCCCTTTCCTTGCGATACAATGCCATGCATTTCATTGACTTTCATTTCATTTCCTTTCCTTGCCTTGCCTTATATTTCCATGCCATTCCATGCCATGCCTTGTATTTCCATGCCTTGCCTTTTATTTCCATAACATGTTATGCCATGCCTTCATTGCCTTGCCTTGCCTTAACATGCCATGCCTTACATTGTCTTGCCTTGCCATGCCATTCCATGCATTTCCATTCCATGCCATTCCATGCATTTCCATGCCATGCCTTGCCTTGACATGCTATTCATTTCCAAGCCATGCCTTACATTACCTTGCATTGCATTTCCTTACCTTGCATTTCCATGCCATGTTTTTCATTTCCATTCCATTCCATGCCGTACCTTGTCTGCCATCGATTTCCTTTCCTTTTCATGCCATGGATTTCCTTTCCATGCCATGCCTTGCATTGCATTTCCTTTCCTTTCCTTGCCTTTATTTTCCATGTCTATAATTGCCTTGCCCTACCCTTTCCTTGCCTTGCATTTCCCTGCCTTTCCTTGACTTGACATGCTCTGCCTTACCTTGCATTGTCTTTTCTTTCCTTTCCATTCCATTCCATGCCATGTCTTTCCTTGCCATGCCATGCCTTGAATTGGAATTCCATACCTTTCCTTTCCATTCCATTCCTTGCCTTTCCATGCCATGCCATGCCTTGCCTTTCCATGCCATGCCATGCCTTGCCTTTCCTTGCCATGCCATTCCACGCATTGCATTACCTTGTGTTGCATTGCCTTTTCTTGTGTTGCATTTCCTTTCCTTCCATTGCATTTCCTTGACTTTCATTTCCTTTCCTTGCCTTGCCTTACCATGCCATGCCATTCCTTACCTTGCCTTACCATGCCATTCCATGCCTTTACTTTCCATGCCATGCCTTGCATTGTATTTCCTTGTCTTTCCAAGACTTACCTTGCATTATCTTTCCTTGTCTTTCCATGCCCATCCTTGTCTTGCCTAGACTAACCTTATGTTGGACATATGGGCTGACCCTTGTTCTACCTTAGTTCTCCAACAAAACCATTTTCACCATTGTCCCTTCTGGTAAACTAGAAGGCTACACCATGCACATAATGCACAACGCAGTCTCACCTGAGATGGTTTATGGGTGACTACAGGACAAAAGTGACTGCAGTCATGGAGGGGACTGGGGTTGTTATTCTTACTTCTATTTCCACTTATCCATGCATTCTATCATACCATTCATTAGAACTACTAATTCATGCATTCATAATGTTCATTCTTCATAGATATTTCTAGTGCACACTGTAATTTAAACCATTCATTCATCTATCTAATCATTCAACCATAACTGTATAAATAATAAAACATTTAGACACATTGCAACACAATATTTTAACCATGGTTCAACCCCCCCGGGAATACACCCACAAAGATCTTCTTTTATTTTTTCTTCTTCATTAGAATTGGCACTGTGCACATTACATCATAGTAGAGAGTAATGAGGCAGACCAGGATCACACCAAGATCCATAGATTGTGACCTGAACCTTATTTACATCTCCATATTGACTCCGTCTAAGATCCACAACTCTCAACCATACAAAATTCAAACTCAAAAAGGTTCTCCAAGTATTTTCTTCATGCCATAAGTCCTACAAATATCTCACACAAAAATCAGAAATTGCATCGGATAGGATAGTATATCTCAAGATACCTTAGACCTATTCTATTTATWCTACAAATTTGGGTTAAAACCTTTACAATACATTGCAAAACCCTAACCCTAACATGGATAGGTTTGTCTACATATGCGCCAAATTTCCACAAATCCTGCTGCACATGCTTCTTTTCCTCAAAATATGGCGCACTCTCCTTCTTGGTCCAATATTCATCGTTCACTGCACTTTTCTCCAAAAATTCCTACTCCAATAGGCCCCCAATGCTAACATGTGGTTCGTCCCGAGCCACTTAGTTCACCTTCTGCAGTACTACCTCCAACACATGAATTTTTTTTCCCAACTCTGTTTCTTTCTCCTTAGCCTATGCACTCTTTCCTGATAGTATCTCCAAATCCTGCGCTACCATGTGCTCTTTCAACACTTCTCTTCTTTCTTCCAACACATGTTCTAGTCTTCCTTTTTCTGTTTGAAGTTCTTCTATCATTCTTTTGGCCTCTTATTGAAATGGATCCAATTGAGCCTGGCTTGCTTGTTTTTCTTATTGTGCAGTCTTTACCTCTGCTTGCRGGTTTTTTAKCTCCTGCGCGACCTTCAGTCTCCAGGATATGTCCATGGTATTCTGCTTATTTTTTAAGTCCTAAACCACACCATTCAACRTTTACTCTCTCTACTCCAACTGTTGGATCTTCTCATCTTCTTCCAGGCTAGTCCAAATATGTGTAGTCCTATCATATATTTTTTCCACTTCTTTTACCTCCTATGCTATACTATCTACGTGCACAATATCTTCCTTCTCTCTCTATTCCTGTACTTCTGGATGTGTTCTAGGAGTTAATTTCTCTGTTAAGTCCTCTATTTCTGGTTTGTATTTTTCCATTGTCTATGGAATATTTTGTATCTTCTCTTCTGTTGTGACCTCTATTATTTGCATGCAGTCTGGTATGCTTCTATATACTTCTGCAAGTTTCTTCTCTAACTTATGCACATGTTGTTTCTCCTCCTCCTTATCCAGTGTGATATGCTCACAAGTTACTTACAATATCTCCTTCACCTCCCTGTCGATTTCTAGGTTGGTGGCATCTACTCTATCTCTAGACTAAACCTCCTACATCACTCTCACTTGTAACCCATATAGTGCCTTCATGGTTATTTTTTCCAGAACCAACTCCAGATGTTCTATGTCCTTCATTAGTTTTTTCACTACATTCTCATCTATGCCAACATTTCCTATGTGACCTTGAACTTGTCACTGATATTCACTATTTTCTGCACTGTCTCTTCTTTTTCTTTCTGTGCTAGTGCCTCCCATACTTTTTCTTTTTGCTCTTGTAGGATGATGCAGTGTATTTAGCTGCAGTCTCTATACAATTCCATGAAATTCTTCTAGATTCTCCATAATCTCCTCTCGTTGTACCTCTACTACAAGTAGTGCATTCTCCCCTCTATCCTGGACTTTGTCTGTGACAAAATCTGCATCATCTTCTGTAATAGTGAGGACTATAGGATTCTTGTGATACTTCATCTTCTTCCTTATTTCTCTCTCCCATGTTCCAGTCCTCTTCTTTGGTGGGTTTGAGTTCTGTGCCTCATTTTTATTCTTTTCTGCATCATCATCTTGTACTTCCTTTGGATGAGAGATATCTCTGATCTCACCATCCCCTTTTACTTCTTCCCTCGACACAATATTTTTATTTCTTGGATTCTTGCTTGATGTGCTACTTCCTGAGGTTTGACCGCACTCTGCAATCTTCCTTGTATTGTCTATTGGACTTCTTGATTTCTTTGATGGACCTGCTTCTTCTTGTTCCTTTAGTTTTATCCCTTTCTTCTATGTGTCTGGGACCTTCCATTGCATAGACCATTCTTTCACTATCTATTCTATGTCCTCACGTGATGTACAATACCTCGTTTATAACCACTTATTCTTTGGATCTTTTTTGGCCTGAATCCACATTTGGTGTCTTGAAGCCTTAAAATTAACAATTCCTTCATTTTCTTGGACTACTTCAATTGGGATCCTCTAGACATTAGCTATCTTCTGTTGCATATCTTTCAAGAACATGGAAAATACTGTGTTGTTTGCCTATTGATTCTTAGAGTCTTTTGCTTTCCATAAGCCTGTATATCACACTGCATGACATTTCCCATTTCTATCCAAAAAGAGTGAGAATTTGGGATCCTGCCGGACTACCAAAGCTATCAATATTAAAACCCATGTATAATGGAATTCTATTCCATTGTCCTGTGCATCCTTGCAATCTATCAAGAACTGGTTCAACAAATAGGGTGCCTAACTTAATACAACACCCTTTGTACACTGCACAACTACTGCTATGAATCGGGGCCTCTTCGTTCATACAATTCCTCAAAAGTTTGAATTCCATAAGTTTTGTGGAAAACTTTGTCGTAGGGTGGTTGATGTCCTTTATGATTATGCCCCTGGTTCTCCTGTTTTTCCCAAACTGCACTTTAACTTCTTTTGCAATTTCTTTGTCCCTTGCCTTTTTCTCTAAGTAGTCTCTTGGATTTACATCACTAGTAGGAAACCCTGTAATCTTGGCTATGAGATCTACATCTACAGGGACCGACGTGTCCATCCACAAGATACCTCCATGTACCCTGGCCAAAAGTTGTCTCACACAAAATACCACATTCTCACCGCACCCAAAATGTGGTATGTCTAGTACATTCATAATGCTCGAGTTGTATAGGCCTATGATCCATTGAGTAGGATCCAAAAAGGGTTTCCCTAAGGGTCCTACCTCTCTGTTGTTCTCCAAGTAAACTTCCTGCACAAAATAAAGAAACTTCGTTGTATCTATTACATCATGATCTTCATATTTTAACTTATGCACCTTCCCTAGCATGTCTTCCACTGCAACTGGGTTTTATTCTGCAAATTCATCCTCAACTTGTTCTTCTTCTTATCCCTCTATTTCTTGCTGGCATGTAATATCTTCAAATAGTACTTCCTCTTTTATGGATTTTTGTTTATGTTTGTTCATTTCCTCCGCTTATGCAGGGTTTTCAGGATTAGGGTTTTCCCCACCATTAGGGTTTTCCGTGCTCTGACCTGCTTACACCTGTTTTGTGGTTGATATTTCTTCTTCTATCTTGGTAGGACTGATGAATTTGGTCTATGATGTCATAACATCCTCAAGCTCCACAAAACTCTCTAGTTCTACCATTATTTCCTTCTTCCTTCCTAACTGTCGAGTCACTCTTACAAATCATCTGGGAGCACCAACCTTAGGGGGTTCCATATTACTTTACTTGCATGTGAATTCCTATCTCTCTTGCTCAATCACTCTCTGTTTTCTCTCTTACATGCCGTGTTGCTAAAAAATTACTAAGTTTTGGACTTGTCCAAGATTTTTACTTTTTATAACTGCTTTTTTAGTTTTCCATTCATCGATTCCTTTTTCCCGTTTGTTCCCAGTTTCCCTACGCACCGTGTTTTAAGTTTCCTGCACACAATCTTTTGAATTATGTCGCACCAATTTCTATGCTATGCACTGTCATTCCAAACTATTTGTATATCACTTACTCCTCTAACTACTTATTTTTGGATTTTTCTTCATTTTTCCACTATTGTCTTCCTTTCTCTTCTTTTAACTCCTACTATTTACAATATGTACAAGTCTACTTGATGTGCTGCAACTACTGAAGGTTAGTAGGTCAATTGTCCCTACACAGTTTCAGTCGACTACCATTCACCATTCCTTGAACTTCCTTGCTTTCTAAGTATTGCAACTATACAACACCTCCATATATGAAAAAATTTATCTGATATGACCCTAGCCAATGCATTCTAAGCTTCCCTATGTGCTGCAAATACTTACTATCATAGAAGAGAACCAGATCTCCTACCTTAAAATTATTCTTCTTGATATGTATTTCATGCCATGCTTTATCCTTTTCTTTCTGTACCTCTTGATGAAAACCTGCTATTATTATGTCCTCTTCTAATTCCATCAGCTGACCCAATATTTCGTGTGATGCACCCCTTTCTGTCATATCTGTAATTGCTACAATGCACAAGCTTGGTATCAAATAATCTAAAGGAACTACTATTTCCTGTCCATACACCAATCTGAAGGGTGTATTTCTTGTTAGCTTATTATAATCCCAAAGTATTGCTAATACCTTCAAGTCCCAATCATCTCTTTTCACATTACAAACATTTGTCAAGGAATTCTACAAAATTTTGTTCAAGGATTCTACTGTTCCATTAGCTTGAGGGTGATAAGGAGTACTCTTTTGGTGGTTTATCTTAAAATATTCAAGCATTGCCTCAATTGTACTATTGATGAAGTGAGTCCCATGATCACTCATTAATATTCTTGGACATCCAAATCTAGTCACTACATGTTCAAATAAGAAGTGCACTACAATTTTTGTGTTGCAATATTTCATTGGTGTTTCCTCAACCCATCTGGTCAAGCATTCTGTCATTGTAATAATATATATGGCTCTTGATCTTCTTGCTGGTGGATTAATTGGACCTACAAAGTCTATTTCCCATTTATCAAACACTTTTAAGGTAACCATAGGTCTCAATGGCATCTCATCTCTCCTGGATGGATTCCCAACTCTTTGAAAAACATCACACTTCTGACAATATTCGTTTGAATCCTTGTGTACTGTTGACCACCATAATCCAACACACAATACCTTCTGCGCGATATATTTTCCTGCGTAATTCCCTCCTGCAATTCCTTCATGCGCCTCTGCCAAAATAATGGGTCTTTCATGCTCCATCACGTATCTTATCAAGATGATGTCTGCTCCTAGTTTTTATAAATGACCTGCAATCAACTGATAATATGCAACTCTGACCACCAAAGCAGTAGTAAATTCTCTTGGTGAAAATACTGTACTCAAAAACTCAATAATGTTAGCAAAATACTCATCAACTATCTATATTGAAAATAATTGGGCATTTGGGAAGTTGTTTCCCAAGTTACTAGATTCTTCTCCATTAGTTATCTTAGATAAGTGATATGGTCCTGCATTTAATTGTCTAGGCTTCACCACTACTTCATAGTAAAATTCTTGGAACAATAGAAGCCATCTGCATATCCTCCCCCCCAACATTGGATTATTGACTAAATACCTCTGAGATGAATGATCTATAAACATCTTAAAATGTTTCCTTAACAAATAATTCTCGCATTTTTGTAAAGAATACACCATAGCTAGCCCTTCCCTTTCTATACTGTTATAGTTATGTTCTAAATATGATAACTTTTTTCTTGCAAATGAAATAGAGTGATCTATATCACCTTCTCTTGGTTGGGTTAATACTACTCCTAATGCTATTGCAGAGGCATCCACATGTAAATGAAATTATTTTTCCCAATCTAGAAATAATAAAATCGACATAATAACCATCTTCTCCTTCAAAATATCCAAACTCTACTGACATTCATCAGTCCACTAATACTTAGTGTCTTTCTTTAACAATTTTTTCATTGGAGCAATAATTTGTGCATATCCTCTTATGAATTTCCTATAGTATCCTGTATGGCCCAATGTACTCTTTAACTGACACACTGAATTTGGTGGTGGTAAGTTAACTATGACAACAATTTTAGCAGGATCAACTAGCAGACCCTGTTTACACACCACATGTCCTAGCAAAATCCAAAAAGGTGCACTGAAAATACATTTCTTAATGTTCAATGATATCTAGAATTTCCTGCGTCTGTCCAACACCAGTGTTAATGCTTCCACATGGTCCTTCAAAAAACTGAACACACTACTACATATGACCAAATTTGCCACATTTTTTTGTTGCTATTACCACACATATCCGTCACACTTTCCACGAAAGCAAAGACTATTTTTCGTGGAACTTTTTTCGTCGCTATATCCACGAACCAAGTTTTTGTGGAAACAACGACGACATAAGGCCGTCATGTGTCACCATCCCGAAGATAGGTTTACCTTGAAAAGCGTGGAAATAACGACAACACATCGTCGCAATAGGGACGAAAAACCATGCCAAAGTAGAAAACTCACCAACAACTTACGACACAGATGCCATATGTGTGACAAGAAAGTGTGGAAAGTTGTGACAAAATTTCGTCGCTATTGTCGCGAAAATCCTTGGTAGAGTAAAAACTCACCAACAGTTTATGACACAGATGCCACATGTGCGACGAAAAAGCATGGAACGTTGCGACGAACTTTCGTCGCTATTACCACGAAAATCCTTGGTAGAGTAAAAACTCATTTGTATTGCGATGAACTTTCGTCGATATTGCCACAAAAATTCTTGGTAGAGTAAAAATGTTTGTGACGAAATTTCCTTGCTATTTCCATGCCTCTTGTAGGTTTTTAAAAAAAAATCTACATGAGAATCTACATGAATAGTTGGAAATAGTTGCAGAGAAGCAAATTTGTATAATTGATAAGCTAGTCCCTTACACTACTAGATTTGAGAGATAGCTACTGGCTAACCATTGTAGCCACCCTATGATATATTTGTATAAACCTCACCTACTTGATAATGATGATTCTTGGCAATTTTTCCAGGATGATAGAGACATTTGGTGCTTTTTGCTTATTGAGAGCAAGTTGATACTCTAATGCCATTCTCATAGACAAAAAAAAGTTTCCCAAGGTCTTACTACCTTTGGATAATTCATTTTCCCTAAGTGATGTTGGGATTAAGAACACATCCTCTCAAGAGGCTTCAAAGAGAAAGGTATCATACACTATCCTTATGAATATTGGTGCAGACGATGACCTTAAAAATTTGTCTATAAGCGCTAATTGTTTCGAGTTAGAAAAGAAAAATAATATTACTTTATTCCTTGAATTCAGGGATGTCTTTGTTTATTCATATGATGAATTTTTTGGTTTTGACCTGAGAATTATCCATCATGCTATTACTATAAAATACAACACTATTCCTATTTGACAAAGACAACAACTAGTTACATTAGCCTTTGAGGCCACTATTAGGAGGGAAGTTGACAAGATGCTCAATGCCAATATCATAACTGGTTCCATATCCAGTCCCACCACTGACATCCATAGATCCATTTGATTGAGTTGACCTTGTATCTACAGAGGAATATGCTTCTTCAAAAACATAGGTAAGGGCATACGCAATAGAGGTGGTTTAATCCATTGACTTAGAAGCAATTAACTGGGTAAATACAACACCATTATAAAGAGAGAATACATAGGTAGTTGAGGCATAGGCTTCTTCTTCAATAGCAGAGAAAAAGAAAAGGGAAAAGGAAGCAATAGGAAAAGTAAACCAAAAGCAACAAAGGTGGAAGTAGAAGAAGGAGAGATAATTATTGACTTTTGTGTCAAGTACCTTGAGTGGGTTTCTAACTTGGTCCTAATTCACAAAATGAATGGGTACATTTGACTATGTGTAGACTTTCTCACCCTTAACAAGGAAAGAGTGAAGGATAACCTTATGCTCCCCAACATGGAACTAATCCTGCAACAAGTTGTAGGATCCCAAATGATGTCTCAACTTGATGGATTCTTAGGCTGTGATCAAATTCACCTCAAGTGAGAAGATCATTATAAAACCACCTTCACCACTCAGTGGGGCACCTTCACTTTTGAATGCATGAACTTTTTTCTAATCAATGCAGGTGCCACTTTTTAGAGATATATGCACATAACATTCGATGCCTTAATTGGTATGATTATTTAGGTTTACCTTGATGACCATACTTTTCATTCCAATCTATCAGGAGATACTTTTAATCACCCGAGGCAAGTATTTCCATGTTGCAAAAAGTATGACATGTCCTTGAATCTAGCTAAGTCTATATTTGGTGTCTCATGGGGAAAATTACTTGGCCATATTTTTGAATATTCTAGCATTAGTATTTACCTAGAAAGGGTTTGTGTGATTCAAAACCTTCCTCCACTCGCCACAAAGAAGAACATGTAGTCCTTTATGGGAAAAATCAATTTTGTTAGAATATTTATACATGATTTTTCTAGCATGGTCAAGCCTATTCATAATTTGCATAAAAATGAACATGAATTTTCTTGGTCTCAAGACACCGAGAGAGGTTTGGTGGATATCAAAAAGGCCATTTTTTCACCTATGCTTGCTCAACTTGATTTTCTAAAAGATTTTTTCATATACAATACTATAGAGAAAGCTAGCTTAGCTATCCTGTTACAAAATGATGATTTGGGTTCAAAAAAATCAATTGATTTCATGATATTAAGCCTTTCTAATGTTGAGTTGAAGTATACCTTGATTGAAAA
>ML843985.1:25950-38099 GCA_009831015.1 Picea engelmannii | reverse complement strand
TTTTAGTTTCTATACTTTTAGGATAATATGGGGTTGGTTTAGGGGTAGGTTGTGGGGGATCATCATGAACTTTAGATCTGAAGGTTCATAATAGTTCTTGGAAGTATATCTCTTCTAGACATATTGAAATTGTGTATAATTTCCAGGATGTCTATAATGATTCCTTCATTGTTGTACTTGTTTCCACACTCATAATTTATCTACAGTTGCATTGATAACAATTTTTTCCAAGTCATGTAGAAGAATGTATTAGAATGTCCTAGGAGTCATAGCACTGTCAAAAATTGTTGGGACAATTAGGAATATATGTGCTCTATTTCCTTGAACAAATTCTCAGAATCACACTAACAACCTTTGATCTTCATTCAGGGCTTGCTTATGTATGTTGTTAAATATAGAAGCTTGATATTGGTGCCACAAAAGGTTTACACACTGCCTATGGATGTGGGTAAAATAGGTTTCCATGATAGGATTTACTAAAACTTTAAAATGGAGTTAGTTGAACAATGATAGGTGTGTAGATCCATTTATAAATATCAAATCCATTGGACTCTGGACATTACAATACTACTAGAGAAAATGAAGTTGACATATTTTCCTCAGCTTTGATTTCATTCTTAAAATAAAAGGCATATCAGATCATAAATTAGTCTAAAGAAGGAGATTAATTCCTAAGTAGAACACATATGTTTTTTCCTTATGGAGGACCATGCAGTGGGTCTCAATCTTATGCCAACTAATGATGGGAAGTTTAAATAAAACTTTGTAGAAATTGAAGATTGATCTGAGGATATAGGAGCTTTGACCATGGATAAGCCAATGGACTAACCATGGAACTAGCCTTTGTTGGAGAAGTTATAGGATATAGGATATTGTCCATGTCTCAAGTTGTTACCTAGGATCAATTTTTCTCTCATTTTCCACCTCCACATTGTGATTGAGGCACAATGGATGCATAACTTAAGCTGGCATTTACATCACCTTTAGTTTTTTGTTCAACTATTTTGTGGTCGATGCCATTTTCTTTCTATTTTTATGAGTGGATTTTTCCTTCCTCATATAGTGTTGTTTTGTTGATAGAAAATAAGGGGAATATCCTCATATAAATGGAAATTTTCGGTCATTACTATTGAACTCAACGAGGGTCTAATTTTTTCCAAAAATTAATAAAAAATGTATATCATTAGCTAGATTTAAAGTATTTTTAATTCAATGGACCCTATCATTGTAGTGGTCAAATTATCTCAATACCATGAGGGAAACTCGATCGTGATTATCTACAATTCTATCTCTCTCATAAAATGGCCAAGTAACCAAATCAAAGTGGCATATTTGCTATTGAATATTTTGTTTGATATTAACATGACCACGATTCTATATTTTATTATCCATATTGAAAGGTTTTCCAATTCAAAAGTTGGATTTGGAGTGAAATTTCCAAAGTTGATGTGATAGCATTCTCCCTTACTTTATCCTGCGGACGGTTTCAGTGTCATGCCTTGTGGGAAACCTTTGGCTTGTGATGGTTATCTATGTGATGTTGCATGGTATCTTACTACAATGGAATATCCCTATGTAGGAATTTCTTCCACATTAATACTCCTTTCTCATACATCCACACACACTCTCAAACTCATTGAATCTCCCATATTAGGCATGTACAAGCTCCGATACCATATAAAAAAATAGGAAAATTGCAATAACATACAAAAGAAACAAATAAAAAATATACAATAAAATTTAAAACACATTGTCTTTTATTATGCCCATTGAACACACACACATAGATAAGTAATTAGAGGATATTTGACAAGTTCAACTTCCCACAGAATATGAAACACCAAATTTTATTTAAAAAGAAAATGAAATAAATATAACATCTAGTTGGATGTCCAACTGTACATTTTTAACAATATGAACAATGGTGGTTGCTTCAGAATTCTACAGAAGTCTCTTTTGAGCTCTATTCTCAGGCTCATACATGGTGCTTCTTCTTCTAGAGGCTACTAGGACTCCATCCACTACCCTATACAAGGATCTCTTTTCTTCTCCTAGTTGCAAGGTCTATATTGACCCTCTGTTCTTAGACTTGCCTTCACACAATACAACTAGCTAACAATGGTAAAAATAAATGAGATATTGAGTGCAACCTATGCTCTGGATGATTGGATGGTTGGATCCTTCACTTACATAACTAGTAAAAAACTTGTAAGATTATTATGGAGCCAATAAGAGAAAACTTCCAGTCATGGAAGACGATAAATCTTGATTTCTTGGCTTCTCTCTACTCTATGACTGTTCACTTCATTCTTCTTTGTGCTCTCTCCTAGAATTTAAAGTTGGATTGCAACTCAAACAAATGGAGGTTATAAATAATGCACCACCCTATGTGGAAGCCAACATCAAAACATGTACTCCATAATATTCAACTTCACAAATCTTAGCATCCCATCCTCGCATAAGAAAAGATTTGTCTAGTTTAAGATTGCGCCTATTCTTGAAATCAATTGTGAGTTGACAAAATCAGAGGCAAAGTTAAGCTTGTTCGCCTCTATGATATGATTGTTGCAGCTGGAATAATGTTGAACTAGCCTAGCCAAAAGTAGCTCAACTAAACATTGAACTTCGATAAGTAATTCAAAATTGTGTTGTGACTTTGAATTGCATTGTACATAATGGCCATTCGAAAAATTTGTTGTCAGGAGTAAGAACTTGCCCATAATTATTGGTTTTTGATAGATAGATATATTGCTCGATGATTGAGTATATCAAGGAACATCAAATTATTTATGTCAGTGAAAAAATAATGAATTGATACTTCACAACCAATTCCCTTCATTTTCAAGAGTGCCAAAAACGTTTTTATTCAACAACTAAATCATTTTTTCTCTGCTATAATGCTTAGATGCAAAAAACGTTTTTCTTGGACTTCAACTATCATTGTTTGTTTACCTCTTCATTCTATTTGGAATCTGAAAGGAAAACATTATGCCATTCCTTGGAAATATCATGGAAGCAATAAATACACCAGCAAAAGCAATTTCGTTTTTCTCTCCTCTGAAAAGACCATGGGAGGCTAGTACAATTTTTTTATGCTGCAAAAAAACGTTGAGATTCCTATAAAGTGATTGGAGGCCCATACCAATTCGTTCTAGCTCAACAATCAACCAAACAAAGGAAGATGAGATACCACACAATGGTGTGTACAACCCGTACGGTCGGCGTATGGTTTTACCACAATTTACTTGAAGTAGGGGTTGTCTTAGGGGATGCTTATGGTCAGTGGGAAAGCCTCCATGTCAAAGAAATAGGTGAATCTAGCCACTAGAAAGTAAAACATCCAGATTCAAGAACAAATTCTCCTAGGAAGATATGTAGTCGTCCAAGGAAGTGGGAAACATTTCAAGGAGAAAAGGATTTGCTCAAACGATGAAATTACAGTCCAGTGGGTAATACATTCGCCCTAGAAAATAGGAATTCGACCAAGAGAAAGTATCAATTTTTCTTAGGGAAGATAAATTGCTCAGGGAAGGAGGGAGTATGGATTTGCGGAGAAAGAAAATCACCCAAGGTAGAGAATAGTCGACCAACAAATGTGAATTGCTAAAATTAAACACTGAGAATGGAAACTCGGCTAAATAATTGCAACAATCAATTTTTATCAGCCATTGATCTCAAAAGTTAGAATGAAATGGGCGGTGGAAATTCCAGAGTTGTTGTGGTTCTTAGTTTCCATCATAATTCAATTATAGGCAACAAATTAAACCAAAACCAAGCAAGTACATAGTTATTAATCAAACACATAGAATTAGCTCTGATCTATTCATTCATACAAATAAATTCATCAACAATAAGCATAGAAGCAGGTGAATCAATCCACTTGGAAGTAAAACATCCATATTCAAGAACAAATTAGCCGAGAAAGATATGTAGTTGTCGAGAGAAGTGGGAAACGTTCCAAGGAGAAAGGGATTTGCTCTAGCTATGGAATTACAATCCAGTGGGTAATAAATTTTCCACAACAAATAGGAATTTGGAATTTGACATGCAAGTGTTAATTTGTTTCAGGGAAGAGAAATTGCTCAGGGAAGGAGGGCTTATAGCTTTGAGGAGAAATAAAATCGCAAGGGGAAAAGAGTATTTGACCAATAAATATGAATTTCTACAATCAAGCACTAAGAATGGAAACTCAACTAAATAATTGCAGCAGTCAATTTTTTATCAGCCATTGATCTCAAAAGTTAAAGTGAAATGGGCGGTGGACATTCCAGAGTTGTTGTGGTTCTTCATTTCCATCAGAATTTAAACCTAAACTAAGCAAGCAGTAGTACATAGTTATTAATCAATCAAAGAGAATTATCTATGATCTATGCATTCATACAAACAAATTCCTCAACAACAAGCATAGCAAATAGTGACAATAAACACAATTTTTTTACTCTAGAAACCCAAATGGGAAAACCATATTTGAATGGGGCTCTATTCATCTTAGGAATCTTCTGGTACAATGCTCTCCTATCTTTCTATACTTCTTCGTCCTTGTCCAAAATACCTTTTGGGAGTGAAATTACATGAGGAAATAGGGAGAGCTAAGGTAATGGGAAGGCCAACAAGCTAACTTTTCATTGGTTTGGATTCATTTTGGAACAAAGTCACTGCACAAGAAGTAAGGTGTTTGTATTGCACCAAGAGAAATGAGATTATGTTACAACTCTAAGTGGAAAAATATCATAGTGTCACATCACATCACTTCATGTGTTTAATGCTAATGTGGAAAAATAATCTTTTATTTATTTTAAATTGGCATATATCCATCTTAATCCTGGATCTTTTAAGTGGAAAAATGTTTACACCTTTTCTTTTTTTCTAATCCTTCTGGGTGACTAATAAGGATGGGGTTAAGATAGATCTATTTAGAAATGAAAAATAGCTCCAAGCTATAAGCATAATTAATTTCTCATTCCTAAATAGAAAACCAATTGTCAACATTGAAATAGTATTAGTAATAGATCCTATTATGGGTAGTTACAAATTCAATTCCTAGTAGTAGAACCATAAATTTACAAATTAGTTTAAATTATCCCAAAACCACATGGTCAAAAGTGCTAGAATTTATCAATTGTAGCCAAAATGGAACACAAGGAAAATCACATCATCACTAGGCTCTAGCCACTAGATCTGCCACCTCTTCCCGAGATGGAATAAAAAATTCATTACTTTTGTTGATGACTAAGTAATGCTCACTAGAATGAGCACAACACATTTCAAAAATTCAAAAAGTTTCATAAGGTGGTTTTAGAAGGATTCAAATGAGATCGTCTTAATATGGGAGCTTTGTGATAGAACAATAAGCTCTCCAAGTTGTATTGCATATTAATAGAAAAATTATATTCAACATGTGTATGTTAGATTTAAACTCAGAAGTATAACTTCTAATTGATATGATATCCATGAATGCCAATCTAATCTCAAATGATATGCCCAACAATTCTAAACTATTTTCCAATCACAACTAACAATTGTATTATAAATTAATATAAAAATTATAATCAGCATGTGTATGTTAGATTTAAACTAAAAAGTATACCTTCTGATTGATATACTATCCACAAATGTCAATCTAATCTCAAATGATATGCCCAACAATTCCAAGCTATTTTCCAACCACGACTTAAACTTCTAACTTGATCATACCTCGGATGTTTAAGAATAACTAATTGTAAAGTTTGACTTCCTATGGTAACAAGTAGGTATAGAAACAAATCCTCCTATGTTCGTTGGTAGTATCATTTGCATACTTCTATCCCATATTTTTTTTCTAGTTACATCTTCAACGAAACAGGTTGGCAAGAATTCAAGACTATAGCCATCAATGTAATGTTTACTTGCTTTGAAGCTAAATATTGAACCCTTTTTTAATTATTGGTTTATTGGTTTTGGGTAACTATTGAAGCTTTAAGTCCACCAACGTTTTGCAAACACCACTTTAAAATTTTCTTAGGCTTTGGTAGTGTTATTTCACTTCAAACACTATCTATACCTTCAAAAGGACATGACAAATCAATTTGATCTAAAGAATCCTGGCCATAAAATATCAATTTGATTTGAATGATCCTAGCTATAGTCTTCATCAAATACATCATGTTTGTGAACAACTATGACCTCCTCTTCCAATTTAGAGAGCCATTATGCCTTAAACTCTTCTATGTAATCTATAAAAATACACTTCTTGTTATTATCCTCAAGTTTGTATGTTCTTTTTTCAAAACATGAACATCGACATTACACCCAACCACTCTAAAATGACTAACTCATGGTTTCTTACCCCTCCATGATTCTAAAATTATGATGTGTGTGATAGCCTTTTGCTAGAACTATGTCAATAAGATATAATTGGTATGCACCTATTTTAATTAAAAATCATTTGACAGGATTTAGATTTGAGCATGCTTCACTCCCTATCCACATTAGTTTTGTTTTTCTTTGCCGCATCATTCTGGTTGGGAGTATGTGAATAAGTTAGTTAAATTTGAATTCCATGATACTTGTAGTACCAATATAAGTCCTTAGACTTTCAATTCCCACAACCATCAATTTTGAGAGCCCATGAGAATTTCAATTCCCATTGTTGGGAATTTTGGCCCTCAAATATGATCTAAAATTTTAGTTTCCCATCAACAAACATAGAAAATGTGGTCAAATACATTTTAAAATATAGTTAAAACCATAAAAACTATAGGTAGAGATCCTTCACAAATTCCAACACTGTAGCCTAATGTTTCGAAATTTTTTTATGGCTTTGTACCAAGTCAATCGGTTTCAAGTAGATAGCCCATGTAAACTTATTATTGAAAAAATCAATCATATTTAGGTTCAACGAAGAAAGGTTGCTTGGAACTTGGGAAACATACTAATTATTGGAGAAGTTTAGAGAATTGAGGACTTGTATGGATCCCAATGAATAAGGAACAAGATCTCTCAATTTATTTCTAGCTAGGTTTATTTCAGTGAGAGCATCATAGATATATAATGTGTAAGGTACAGACCCAGAGAGCATGTTATGCTACTAAAGAGGCCATTATTTCTTACATCTAGTCTAGCAAACAAAAATGCCTACTTGATTCCTTTATGCCAACTTCCTAAGAACTAATTGTTTTTTATGATCAAAACAAAGTTTTTACATTTCTGATTTATTGATTCATTTCACCCTCAAAATTAGTGAAGATCAAATTAAATATGGTGGAATTGGGTAATTCCTAGAGACATGGTGGTAGCCTACCACTTAGAATATTATTTCTTAATTGAAATTGTTCAAGTTCAAACAATCCCCATATGATTTGAGAATCTCACATGTGATGAAATTTTGTAGAATAGGAAAGAATTTTTTTTTTACCTCTTTACAAATATCTTGATGTATCATACCAGTGAACCCATTATCTAGTGCTTTTATGTTACTAAAATCAGACAAACTACCAAGGATTTATGGTAATGGGCCAATGATATTGTCCCTGTACAGAAAAAAATTCTATGAGATACCATAACTTGCCAAACTATTTGTACTTTTTCCCCAAAAATGTTTGATGGAGTTAAAGAGACACCATTTTTTTCAATATTACAAGCTTAGATAAATCTCCATTGAACGACTATTAGAGACACAAAAATACCTCAAGGACATAAGGTTTGTAAACCTTCAAGGGATATCTCTTATAATATAACTATATTAGAGTTGCAACTGATACAACTTCATAAGCCTTATGATTTCTTATGGTATAATTTATGTTAAGGAATTGTAGACAACTTTAGGTTTCCTAACGATTTAATATTATTGATGTAAGGAAATATAGGTTCAATCAGTTACCAGAAAATTTGTTCTTTGACAAGTTTAGACTTTGTAGGGAGTTGAGTGTGGAAAAATTAGGTAAAGTTTGGGTCAATAAATTAGATGTAAGGTTTAATGTTTTTAATTGACTATAATTAATCAACAAACCACCTTGAGTGATTCCATATAAAAAATTGTAACCCAACTAAATACCCTTAAAGACCTTTTTCCCACAAATTCAAGAAGAAGAAACACCATTCGATCCATTTCTCTCCAAAGTTATTTCTATAACCAAACCAACCATTTTTCAGGTGCTTTCATTTCATTCTTAATTGGAATCCTATTGATGCCACTAGAGAAAATGCCTCTAAAGTGTCTACCCCTTCTCAAACATTCAAACCTGAAGTGCACATACCATAACTTGAACTCTAATTAGTTCTTGGATCCAACACAAAGTTGTAGATACCCACTTTCACACTATGTGTTTGTTAACCAATACTTGCAACTTTACTATGCCTTGTAGAGCATGTATATCTCCTCTTGCCTACAACTAGCATCTAGTATGCATGCAATCAAGTTGCACTTCCTAAAATGCAATATTGGAAGGCATGTAGCAGCCATGGAAACCTAAAATTGCATAATATAACTTCCTACATCAACAAACTGAGCTTGGTGCCACAGAATAAAGTAAAATATGTAAGGCATCCCTGGGACATTGTCAAAGAATCTAGTATAAAACCTAGAATCTAGTATGAAACCCTTCATTAAACCAGGGGAATGACCAAGGATACCAGAAGATGTTTTTCCTCTAACTAGGAAAATTGCAGATAATACTATTTTGAGACCCATTTCATGCTTAAATTAACCATTTCAAGGGCTCCTTTCTTTCATGCTATTTTTGGAATTTACATCAGAATTCAATGCCTAGGAGAGAGGGCACTTCATTGGAGGAGTTACATTGCTATTAGAGGTAGACATGGAGGAACACTCTTTTAAAGACAATTTTAACACCAATTGAAATGTATAATGTCTTGGAGAGATGACACACCCACTTCGAGACCATACCATGCACTCATTCATGGAAGTAGTTACATACTATGTTGGAAACACTTCATATGGAATTACATCCAAACATATCTATTCTAGGAACATATTGACAGAGAATTAGTTGGGAGCAATGTTATCACAAATAGATAGTCTGAAACCGAACCCACTTGTCCAGACCCTTAACTAATCCCCAAACCAATCATTGAACCAGACTAACTATTTAGATTCATTCAAAACAACTTAAAAAAAACATAAAACCCCTCCCCACTCCGTCCCAAACCCTGAAACAATTATATTTTTCATATTTTGTATGGATCCCTATCGATTTGACTCTTGATCAGTTCTAGTCTTGGTCCAAGTCCCATTTCTAGTTCTTACAAATTTCTTTCAATTTACATTCTACTCTAGGGACGCATGGATATGAAACCCTATAGATCATTACCTTTTAATGAAATCTTGATCCGAAAAAACCCATAAATGTTAAAGATTTCAAATAACAGAAAAATAAAGAATGGAAAAAAATCAAAAGAAGCCCTACAATATGTCCTATGCCATCGAATCATATCATATAAACACATGAAAACTCTGCTCAAGGAATTTTGAAAAGGAAAACTTCACATAGAAAACTCATCGGGGAGAACTTTGCGACCTGCAAAAAATTTGAAGGGCGAACTCAACTTTTCTCGTTATTTTCCAAACGACAAACAACATCGTTACATTTTGTGAAAATTTTAGGAGGGAAAATTGCATTCCCCGCACTAAATTTCCCAATTTTTCTTGGGAGAATGTCGATTTGAAGCACAAAGGATTGAATTTTGTTGGGCGAATGTGGATTTGAAATGTAGAGGGTCAAATTATTATAAGCGAATGCGGACTCGAACTGAATAGAGTAGAGGGCTAAATATTCCAATGAAATAAAATAATTAAAAATACAATTGGCGAAGAGGTTAAGTATTTATCCATTAAATATATTTTTTGGGCTAAACTTCATAAATTTTAGAAAGCATTATATTATAAAAATTCGCCCACTTGAAATTTTAGGGCCTCAAATTTCGCCCCTAAAATCATCTATGTTTGCAACACTCTTTAAATTCTGATTTTGCAGCCTCTGACATGCTTGAGGATTGTCTTCCACTTCTTGATCATTTTTGAACATCTACTACAAAGACTAGACTTCCTCTGCATCAGAAGAAAATATAAGTCTGATTGAAAGGTTGTTACATAATGGAGCATGACAACAACTTTAGGAGGTTGGAATTCTTTAGGAAGTTTATAATAAAGACTAGCAAACCTCCTACTGAAATTTGAGATGGTTTCATCTTTCATTCTTCTCATGGAATAAAAATCTGAAAGGAGTAGATTCCATGACTTTCTCTCACCCCAAAATCTACGGAAAGCTTCCCTCAATTCATCCCATGAGCTAATCGACTGAGGCTGCAAATGTTTGAACCATGCTTTGGAATCTCTTTGTAAGGAGTGAGAAAAGGCCCTCATAGACACATCATCTTTTTCAATCTCAAAAAGGTCTATAAAATGCTCAAAGACTTGAATATGTTTTAAGGCTGAATGTCCAGCAAGCTCTCCATCAAGGAAAAATTATGAAAAATAGGATTCAAAACGCCACTTGTAATTCTCAAATTGTAACAACTGTGTAAACTCTGAGAACGGTTTTTGTAGGTAAGCTCATTGTAAAGAAAAACCTCTCTCGGTTTCTTGAAATTCATATCCAGCTGGTGTGAATCTAGAGCACCACACAATGAATTATAGATTCAAAATCACGTTCCATTTTAGAAAAATATAGATATGAATATAAAGAACACAAGAAAACACATACGCAAAGAGAGAGTGCAATACATCAAACTGCTACAATTAGAATCTTTTCGTCAAAGCTTCAGAACTTTTGCATTAAGTTTGAATCGAATTCAAAAGCTACATTCAATAGTCACTGTCTACACTATTTTTCCCACGAACCTTACTCTTGTACCATGAAATATATAGCACCATAGGTCCTTTCCATCTCAACATTTCGAATCCCAACCCCTTTCCCAAAATAGAAACAATTACAAACAAAAAATGACATGTTTCATTGTTTTCCTGCTTTTCAGGAGGCAAAATTATGAAAAATAAGATTCAAAACGCCACTTGTAATTCTCAAACTGTAATAGCTATGTAAAATCTAAGAACCGTTTTTGTAGGTAAGCTCGTTGTAGACAAAAACATCTCTCGGTTTCTTGAAATTGAGGAGGCGAAATTATGAAAAATAGGATTCAAAACACCACTTGTAATTATCAAACTGTAACAGTTGTGTAAAATTTGAGAACGATTTTTGTAGGTAAGCTCATTGTAGAGAAAAACCTCTCTCGGTTTCTTGAAATTCTTCTCCAACTGGTCGGAATATGTGTCGTAAAAACATGTCTCAAACAAGAAATCATGAAAACTGAAAAGTAGGGCTCAAAGATTCCTTCGAATCTCCCAATCCGTGACACCTTTTGCAAATATGAGAGAGGGTTTTATTATCTGTTTTTTCCTAGACAAAAACCTCTCAAGGATTTTCAAAATTCCTCTCCAGCTGGTCAGAACGTGATCTTGAAGTTGAGCATTAAACTAGTCATTTACGCATTATGCCTTGTAGCCCGTGCACGGGAAATTCCTATGCGCGTCAACATCCTCTACGCGACATCATCCTCTCCGCAAAAACATCCTCTGTGCGACATCCTCCTCTCCGTGAAAACATCCTCTGTGCGACATCCTCCTCTGCGTGACAACATCCTTTGTGCGACAACATCCTCTGCGAAACAACATCCTCTACGTGACAACATCCCATGCGCGACAACATCCTCTACGTGACAACATCCTCTGCGCGACAACATCCTCTACTTGAAAACATCCTCTGCGCAACAACTTCCTTTGTGTGATAGTATTCTCTGCGCGACAACATACTTTGCGCGACGCGTAGAAAATTTTGCAGCGTGCAGTTGCAAATGGAAATGGAAATAATAAATGATAAAATTACTTTTGAAACTGACCCTTGGAGATGTTAGATGATGCCAGGCATAAAAATAATATGGGTGCTAACATGCATGACTTTGCAAATTGTTGACAAACCTCTAACCTTTGCTATGAAAATCATGGTGCTAACGTATACAAAATAAATTATTTAAATAATAAAGTTAATGGAGAAATTACTAAGTGGACAAGTGGTTAGAAGTGGGTTAGCCCTAAAATAAGGAAAGTGGTTTAAGATGGTTAGAAGGTAACCCATTGAGGAAGCTACATAAAAGTA
>ML843985.1:9238-22535 GCA_009831015.1 Picea engelmannii | reverse complement strand
ACTTTTTTTTATTCATACTATAAATTACTTAGTGGAGTTTTCATAATCAATGAAAGTAAGATATCGTGATTTAATGCAACTATGAGTTAAGAAAACATGATTTGAAAATGAGTTGTTTAATTATTTTATGTTTTTGTTTTTTTTACTGGAATCAGGTGACATAAATCTGCATGAAATTATAATTTTATGTTTTTTAAATTGTATTTTTTAATGTATAAATAAATTTATCTTATTGAAAAACCCACATTCGAATTATACAAAATTAACTACTCAAATCTACATATCTAATAGTTTCACAATAGACTAAACATTATAATAAATGACTATTTTTTTCAAGAACATTCACCCAAAATCAAATATAAAATTGTTAAATTTATAAATTTGAATAAGTAATACATATGAATAATAATAAAAAAAAAACTGTGACACTTTACACATATCAACATCTACATCAAATCCAAGTGATTTAGTACCATCACAACAACTTGTCGTCATTGTATTAAGGATCAGGCACGGCATATATCCTATACACTTCCAATATCAAAATGTGATATGAATTTATTACAAAACTTTCTCGAAAAGCTTTGATAATGAGTTGTCTTATACCTTTACTCCAATTCTTTGGAATTAGAGTTTGATCTTTATATGTGGGTAGTATAAGGATGGGTTAATAGTCAAGTATTGCTTTTGCCATCACTATCTTAAATATTAATGACGATTTTCATATACGCCCATGTTATCTATTTTATCTATTTGTTTGCATAATATTTGCATCATTATATACTAGCGATTGATTGATTTTATAGTGTAAAGGAAGATGTAAAAAATTATGATGTGTTAAAATGTAATATGTATTATGGGTATTTGAATTATGTTACGCTTTGTTGATTGAATGTTTTATTTTGTGAGTAAGTTTTTGATGTAAGCAAGCTTATTGATCTCATCTGTACTACCCACTTTTGGTTGGGGGTTTGGGGGATCATTGACATTTGAATTACCATACTCCCAAATTAGTATGGGTTGTTGGGTGAACTGGATTGGAATTAGTTTGAACCACTATTTATATGTTCATTCGTCCAATACTTCGGTGTAATAGTTCACTGATCGAGCGCTCTTGTGTCGAATATGAACGAGGAAAAGTAGTGTAACCGTTTGATTAAAAAGATAGGCGAAATTTTGAAATACAACATCTTTGATGAACCAAATGGTAAGTTCTGGTGGTTGGGATTTATCATGTGAATAACTATCATAGGGTGGAACATATGAGAAATTCCATGAGTGAGGTATTTGATAGCATTGTTGAGAGGGAAATTATCATCTTATCACAACAAACCATCATTCATACATGCCATCCAAGAGAAGGGAAAAATGTCTTTGCATAGAGTAATGGACTATTGAGGGGATTGTTGGATGCAGGCCGAATAAAAAAGAAAGGATATTTTTGGAAGAGAAGCATGCAAGAGGAAAGAGATAGCTGGAAGGAAAAGAAACACACACGCACGCATGGAAGACCTAACGATGCTAGGGTTAGGGTTTTTGTAATACATTGTAATGGCTGGTGAGCCGAATATATAAATAAGTGGTACTTGAGAGAGAGAGGGGGACGATATATACATAGAGCTAGATATCTAGAGGGGGGGAGAGACATACAAGACACAGAGAGGGACAGAGAGGAAGGGAATTGTAAGGACTGTATAAGTCATTAAGCTAGTGAGCTAGAGAAGGCATGAGCGACTCGATCCTGAGGGTTAGATAGCAGGCCGAGGAGCCTGGTGCGATCTAGTTAGCCTCACATGGATCGAGGAGCCTATGGGAGGGGAGAAGAACAAAGATTGTAACCATGCGCGGCGTGGAGATTTCTAAACTGTAATAAAATCCCGAGAGCCAGATCTTTGTGGATGTAGCCCAGGAGGGGGTGAACCACGATAACACTGTGTTATGCGACTGAATGAATGTATCTTTGTGTTTGATTTGTCGATGAATGTTGGACGAATGAGTAGTTAAGTAAATATGGTATTTTACATGCATGCATGGAATGAATATTATAACTAGATGTTAAGTGCACTGAATAAAGGTTACGTCATACAACCACAGATATCACTCAATCCCAAGTTGCAAACACTTGAGTATTGCAGCCACCCATAGAGTTATCTCGGGTGAGACTGGGCAATGCACTCTGTGTACTGTGTTTCCTTCTGGGTTACCAGAGGGGCCGATAGTCTTTAAGGGTTTTTGTTGGGAAGCTTCTTAGTTATGAACTGGGGTCAATTTGTAATGGTCAATAAGAATCAGAATCAGAATCCCTCGAGACAAATAAGAGTAGATAGATAAAAGGAAAAGAAACCAACAAATGGTTTCATTGTTGGTTGATTGGAAGGAAATGGGATTGAACATATGAGATCTGCGGAAGACGTGTCAAAAGAATACGAGATCAGACGACAAAAAGGAAAAATAATGCAAACCTAAAAGGGGATGTTGAGACCGTGGAATCCTACGAAGTCAAAGATAGAAATATGGTTGAAGAAAAAGGAGCTAGAGTTTGCGCAAAAACATAACAGAAACCCGATGCTAACACCACGCAAATATATGGACAAGTATGTATTCACCAACTTGCATGAAGTATTTTTCTGTGAGTTCCCACACATATTGCAGGAGTGGATCAAAAGATTGAAAGACAACCATCCTATGAATCAGATTAGATAGCTAGAATGGAATCCTAAAGAGACCGCACAACTACAACGAGTTGATAATAAGTTTACATGTGCAGTATATTTTTGGTTAGACAACAATGTTGTCGGATTTATCACAGAGTTCGCAATAGATATAACAAAGTTGTACAATGCAACTGAACAATAATTCTTGAAGGGACCTTGAGGTAGGTGTATTAGATCATTAGATACTTCCATTAAGATATTGATATATAACAAAGGTGTAATGACAATGGAGTCAGACAACTAAACTTCCCTTCATGCATGGGGGAAGGGGGGAAGCACTGACGGGAAAAGGAGAAATGGAAGGAGAAGGGGATAAAGGAAAGAAGGAGGAGGCCTTGGACCCAATTATGATGGACGATGACCAGATCAAGTAGATCATGGCGACTGCTGGAAGGACGCGCACTAGAGTACTCTACCAATACAAGGTGAACACCAAGAAGAGAGTCGTATCCGCGAGGGAAGGCTTGGAAAGTGATGAGGAGGAGGTAGAGGCTCTCCGAGTTGTGGAGTAGATTGAGGAAATCCTGCGCACAACATATGAGAGGAAGACGAGAGGTCCAAGAGCGGAAGTAGAAGGCAGCACTCCTATCCATATATGTGTCAGTGTAGAACCCACAAACCCATGTGCGACTAATACACCAATAAGAATACCACTGTTTAGACAACCGAATTTTGGGAGAAGGAAGATAGTAGAAAGTACATCTACACAAGGAACAATAACTGGGGGAGCCAGTTCAGGAAGTAGTAGTCAAGTATCTACACCGCGCGGAGGTAGTAGCTCAACATTTAAGATGGCAGGACATGATCCAACCATCAGGTTACCATAATTCAAAGGTGAAGCATCAGAGCACCCGAAGAAGCACCTATTTATCTATGAAAAGATTTTGGAAGAAAAACATATCACAAACGAGGACACTAAACTTGCACAGTTAGCCATCACATTAAGAGATCGCACACTGGATTGGTATATGAGTTTAGATGCAAATAGTCCACCAGGGACAACTAGAACGATTGGAGATATCAAGAAGCAGTTGATAAATGAGTTCTAGAAGCCGAGTTCAGAGGACCAATACATGAACGAGATGATAGATATTAGAAAGAAACTAGGATAATCTATATGGGAGATTGACCAAATATTCAAGCGACTAAAGGGAAATCTAAAATACGTCATAACGGATATGCAACATAGGCACATGTTTGTCAATTCATTGTTACCACACTTAAAATATCCATTGCGACAATAGAACTTCCAGAAATAGGCAGAGGCTCTGTCAGAAACCCTACAATTGGAACAGAACCAATATCAGAAGAAAGATCTAGCCATCGAGGAGCTGGATCTAAAGAACTTAACATTCCAGCTAAACCAGAACAAGAACAAGGACAAAAGAGAAGTCGTTTGGTGTACCACATGTAGGACAAAAGGACACCATAAGAACGAATGCCCGACATTCATGAAATACATGGTAGTAGGAATTCCAAATCCATTACCAACAGGAAGACTATGGTGCGAGATCTATAAGAAACAAGGTCACGATCCATATCACTACCCAATGATGAAAAAGTATGAGACAATGTCAAAGATCTCGTATTGCAACTTTTGCAAGTCAGTAGGCCATGATGACAAAGATTGTAGAACCATGGAGTTGATGAGGGAAAGAACATTAGATGCATATCGAGTACACATAGAAATGATGACTAGGAAAGCCGCACCTCAGTTTAATCAAGTACCAACCCCATACAACACTACGCAACAACAGTATAACACTGCGCAACAACCATACAACATTGTGTAGCCACAGTATAATACCGCACAACCACACTATAATACTGCACAATATAACCATGTGCCTCAGTATAACGTGTTGCGAGGGGATCGAGTTGGCTACAGAGGTGTAGGAAGAGCAAGAGGAGGCTTTGGAAGAGGTAGAGGACTAGTGGTATGTCACAATTGTCAACAACCAGGACACTACATAAGAGAATTTACACTTTCACCAACGACCTGTATGTATTGTTGCGCAGCGAATCATGACATAGAAGAATGTCCTACGTTATTGGGAAAGATCCAGGAAAAGAGGAATCGGAACAATCAGAATGTTTAGTGGATTTTAGCAGAAGCGAGGGATGAAGGAAGAAACATCAACATAGTTACATAAGGCAGAGCTAAAACAAGAAACGAAACAGTACAGAAATAACCAACACAACACTAATGGGTGAAGAAGAATACCAAACCAAGGAAACAGTTCGACGCACAGAATGAGAAGGAGATATTAAATCAATCCAGACAAGAATTTCTGAATCCATACATTGCGTCGACATCAACCGTGCAGTATGGTAAGGAAGTACTCGAGTACGAGTTGCCTTCATCATTGGATCACACCAAAGAAACACAACCCATGGAACAAGCAAGTACGATTAAAGGCTTTTTGCAATCATGTGTAAAACTACTAAATGATCCACCCTCTGTTAAAGTATTACAAAACATGCTAGAAAGATGTAGCATAGAAGCAGAAGGAAAGTTAGAACAAAAAATAGTCAATCACCTACATACAAAGATGAGAACAAGTAGGGAGTTCAGGCTGAACGCCAACATTGGAGATTTCAACATGGGAGACATTATACTGGATTTAGGATCCGAAGTCAATGTATTACCTAAAAATACATGGCAATGTATGGGAGAACCCACATTAGGATATTCACATGTTCAACTGAAACTCGCAAACCATCATAGAGTTCTACCAATTGGAAGACTAAAAGGAGTGACAATAGACCTGGATGGAGTACGGACTAAATCTGATTTCAAAGTCATTGATATAGTGGAGGACACAACGCCTTATCCAACATTTCTTGGCTTGGACTGAGTTTTTTATAACCAAGCCATAATCAACTTAAATACACAGAAGAAGACCTTCGAGTCAAGATAATACATATTCATTGCGCCATTGGATCCATCAAAAGGGGAAAGGTTTGTAGAGCCTACTTGCTTGGGCCTAGAGGAAATTAATCAGTTGTACAGAATAACTGCGTAAGATGAGGATTAAGTAAACCCAACTGCAGATGAGATACTCAGTTGGCGAAGTATCACCTCATGTGCGTCAGACTCGGATATAGGCTTAGAGAATTGGCAATAGAGGTTACACGAGGTCTCCACAAGGAGATGCGCAAGAATAGACTTCTCAGTAATATGGGTAGGTATGGAGATAAGGGAACCTCCCAGCTTCCACGGGGTGAACGACCTAGAAACATTCTTAACACGGTACAAAGATGAAGTGTTAGAAAATCATAGGCTCTTAACCCTAGATATAACACTCAAGGCGACACCTGTGAGATGGTGGGGTGCACACAAAGAAACAATCAAGGACTAGTACCAATGTAAGCGGTTACTGAACATTAGGTTTGGAGCAGAACAAGGAAGCAACCAGTGGCATAAATATGATGGACAGGGGGAACCAATAGAGCACATGGAGAAGTGCAGAGTGCTATGGAAAATGACACCACCGGAGGAATTGCCTCACCATTTCGTACACACATTAGAGGG
Source organism: Picea engelmannii (assembly GCA_009831015.1). Taxonomy (NCBI): domain Eukaryota; kingdom Viridiplantae; phylum Streptophyta; class Pinopsida; order Pinales; family Pinaceae; genus Picea; species Picea engelmannii. Next base: position 16,286 of record ML843985.1, on the reverse strand, counting down.
CATCCCAACAAACTGGTATACAAACCAAGAACTGCGTAGAGGAACTACAAGATGGATAATATTACATCAGAACTTTACAGTCACTTTCGCATTTGAGGATGTGAACCCAAACATAGACACAACACTTAAAAAAATTCGAGGGGTGATATTCATTAAGCAACCAAAAGTCAAACTCATAACATAAGAACAACAACAAAATAGACAGACAGTGAAAGAACTATTGTCATGTTACCATGTGCAGGAAGAAGCACCAGATGAAGATGACCTGTGCAATATTCAGATGGAGGAATTTGAAGGCGAGAGGGAATTGGAAGGTCCACCTTTGGAATCAGAAGTGATTGCTGCACTGATCAAGGTGAATAAATTCAACATCGATACATTTGAGAATCCAAAAATGGCCATCAATGGAGACTATTAGGATGAGAAAACAGTGGAAAGTATAACATAGTTATTATGTGAATACAATGACCTGTTCCCAAAAACGTTCACAGAAATGAAATGCATAACATGAGAGATAGGTGAAATGAAAATACCATTCAGAGATGAGGCACGAACTATCAGACAATGACCATACAGACTGAACAAGATATATAAGCAAAAAGTCAAAGCTGATATTGGTAGGATGTTGGAGGCCAAAATCATAGAACCTGTAGAAGAAACAGAATGGATATGCCCAATGGTAGTTTAGGAGAAGAAACAAGGGGGGATAAAAATATGTGTCGACTTGAGGAAGTTGAACGATGCGTGCCTACATGACCCGTTCCCTACCCCATTCACAGATGAAGTCCTAGAGAATGTAGGGGGACAATAAGTTTATTCATTCACCGATGGGTTCTCAGGATACCATCACATCAAGATAGCACTAGAAGACCAATACAGGACCACTTTTTTCACAGAATGGAGATCCTAACAGTACACAATCATGTCGTTTGGATTGAAGAATGCACCAACAGTATTTTCCAGAGTAGTCATCTCTGCATTTAAAGAATTTATCCACCAGTTTCTAGAGGTATATCTAGATCATTGGACAGTCTATAGTCTGTTGAAAGACCATGTAGAGGTCTTGCGGCTGATGTTAGAAATATGCAGGCAGTGTTAGATTTTGTTAAATATCAAGAAGTGCATCTTCAAAACACCTTTTGGGATACTATTGGGCCATATAGTATGCAAGCAAGGTTTTCTAGTAGATCCCGCCAAGATTGTATTAATTGTTAACCTGCCTCCATAAAAAACAGTATGTCAATTGAGAGCGACATTGGGACACACATGATACTATAGGAAATTTATAAAAGGGTACACGCAGATCATTGAGCCAATGGAGAAATTGATAAGGAAAGACACAACGTTCCAGTGGAATGAGGACGGTCAACACGGTCTGGATACTCTGAAAGAGAAGATGGTAACCACACCAATACTAGTATTCCTAGATTGGGAAAAGACATTCCACATACATGTAGATGCATTGGCCATAAAACTTGGATTTATTCTAGCACAACCAAGAAAAGGAGAATTGGACCATCCTATAGCATTTTCTAGCAGAAAACTGTCAGAATCGGAGCAGAACTACAACACTACAGAGAGGGAAGGCCTAGCCATGGTCTACGCACTTCATAAATTCAAACATTATTTATTGGGAAAACATTTCAAGATGTTCACAGACCATTCAACGCTCAAATACCTCGTCAATAAGTGTTGGTTACTCATTATATATCCTATATGATTTTGTATTGAGTGACCCAGGGTTCATGTCTGTTCGGGGTTCCAACAAAGCCTCTAAAACTATCAGCCCTCCTGGTAAACCAGAAGGCAACGTAGTGCATAGGGTGCACTGCACCGTCTCACCTGAGATAGTCTTAATGGGTGGCTACAATATTCATGTGTTTGCAGCCTAGGATTGAGTGGGGAATATGAGAACTATATGTTGAAGTGATTATTGTAATTTATTAACGCAATATGCCATTATTTACGATTATGCAAGAAATATAACAACTCATTCAATTAGCATAACAATATCTACTCAAAGATAATAAAGAAACACATGAATTCACTCACATAACATGAGTTTTATCGTGGTTCACCCCCCCGGGCTACATCCACAAAGATTTGGCTCTTAGCTCTTTTATTATAGTCATTCTGAACTACAATGCCGCATGCTTTACAACTCTTCATAGTCGGGTTAATATCTATTATGAGGTGGACTAGATCGCACCAGGCTCCTCGACCTGCTATCTAACCCTCAAGATCTACCCTCCTCAGTCCTCTCTAGCTCAATCATTTACAAAATTAGGTCATACAACAAAATATCACATAGATTCAATAAAAAACTAATAACTAGCAAATCACTATGAGACTTAGGTATCTATATTTATACTTTTCTATCTCTTCGACCATTACAATAAATTGCAAAAACCCTAACCCTAACATCGTTAGGTCTTCCATGCATGCGTGCCTGCTGCTCTTCCTTCCAGCTGTCACTTTTCACGTGCATGCTTTCTTTCCCAAAATCACCTTTCTTTCTGCTTTGGCCTGCTTCCAACAGGCCCCCAACACTGACACTAACATGTGGCTCATCCCGGGCCACCTACCCTCTGTGTGCTTCATCTATCTCCCTGGTGATTGCCTAAAACATTTCCTTGACCTCCAATGCTTGAGTTTGAGCCTGCGCGGTCTTCTCCTTGAGTGCGCCTACTGTCTAGACTACAATTTCATCACTAATCAATCCTACGCACTCTGCCTGGGTCTGTGCGATATATGTCTTGGCTTCCTTCGCGTGTGCAATGACTTATGCCACTCGCTCTTGAAGTGGTTCCATTTGAGCTCGACACTCCTTTTTCTACGTTTGCGCACTGGTGAGTTCTTCTTGTAGTTTCTTCATATACTGATCCCCTTTGACGTGCTTCGTGATGGACATTGTTGTTTTCCTCTGCTTAAGGTCCTGGATAACTATGCTTATCCTTTCTTCTTCGTTGTCCCACTAATAGACTCGCTAATCCTCTTCTATCTTCGTCCACAACTGTGCTGCATTCTTGAACAAGTCGGTTGTTGTGTTGACCTATCACTCTATCTCCTGTAGCTATTATGATGCCTCATGCTTCCTTTGCTCCCTTACTTCTGGTGGAGTGGTGGGCATGATCTTCTCATGGAGATTCTTGATCTCCTTCTGATATTGATCGATTTCCTGCACAATATGATCAATCTTCTTTGTTTCTGTGAGTTCGTCTCTCTGCGTGGTCTTTGCAATCTTCTCATAAGTTCCGACCACTTTTTGTTCCAATCTATTTGTGCGCTCCCTCTCCTCTTGGGTCTCAAGCTTAGTCTGCTCATATATTAATTCTAGCATGTCCGTCTTCTCCTTTGCCTGTTGTAATTCGGCTAAGTCTGTGCAAGCACGAGACTGTACTTCTTGGGTAACACTAACCTGTAATTTGTGTAGAGCTTTGGATGGTATCTGTAACAATACCAATTGTAGTTGAGCTAATTCCTTTAGAGGTGTCTGACACACGATCTCGTCCATGCACAATATGCTGGGTGCAATGTGGAATGTCGCGCTCGGCTGTGGTATTGTGTGTACTATATCTCGCTCACCTTCTTTTGGTCCTTCTCATGTCTGTGATGTTGATGGCCCTGTTCCTATGTTGTTTCCTATTGCCTGCACTTCTCCAATCTGCTTCAGGAACTATCGCATGTCTGCTAGCTCCTCTTGAATTATGTCCCTGTGGTGCAAAACATTTTCAAAATATTCAGATGTACGATTTTGAACCATTTGGGCTATCATTTCTTCATCATCCTCCGTGACCGTATATTCTGGAGGTGTTCTTTGCGCCTTCATCTTCTTGCATGTGCCTCCCATCTGAGTAGTTGGTCTCTTAGTCAGGCCTGGTTCTTATGAATTGGGACTTGGTGTATTCCCCTGCACTACCTCGTCTCGTTTCTACTGTTCTTGGGCCGACTGTGTATTATTCTTCTTCCCCTTTTGGGTCCCCATCTTTGTTGTCCCTTTGTTCATCTACTTTGTTTTCATCTAGCCCGTCCTTCGTTTCTTGGGCACTGGGACTTCCTGAGGTTGTGTTTCTTCCTACCCTGTCTCCTCTTCCGCTATCTTTGTAGGTATGTCTTGGGTGAGGATTGGAATCTTCCAGTCATCCTCCCAATCCTTGATAACCATTTCAATGTTTCCCTCCATGATGCAATAGCGCAATTGCAACCACTGCTTGTTGGGGTACTTCCACACCTGTATCCACATCGCATGTCGAGTGGCCTTGAAGTTGGAGATGTACCGATAGTGTGCGACAATCTGTGGTGTTATTCTCCAGAGGTTGGATATGGCCTCTTGTAGGTTGCGAAGGTATCCTTCGAATACAACTACGTTCATCTTCTTGTGCTTGGCGTCTAGCGCTGTGTCAAGTGATAAATATCTCGCTCCAGGATTCGACTTGGGTCTAGTGGTGAAAAATGTGTAATTTGGTTCCTTCCATCCTGTTAGCACTAGGAATCACCTTCAGATTGCATGGAAGGAAATCCTTGTATCCATCATGTTATATGTGAATGTAAGAGTGTTTTAAAGGGTCAAATGGGGAAAGACTCAAAATGATAATGTTCCAACTCAGAAAAAAGGGCTAGCATGCACTAGCAATCAAGGTCTTGGCTAAATTCAATCAGTAATTTGGGAGTAAATATGAATAGAGGGAAGAATTGAATGAGAGGAATGTAAGGGCTACTGTAAAAATCAAGTCTGCAAAAGCCTAAGGAAGAAAGTTTCTAAACGCAAGATCTTCTTGAACTCAGAAACCAAGGAAGATAAATAAACATCATGATAATATAATGGTCAAACATCCACCATAACATCACCACAACCATTCATGTGAATCATTCAAAGCATGAACATTTAGCATCAAAAGCAAATAAGTTGAAATAGAAGATGATTTCTATTAGCCAAAATATCTTAAGTCCAGTACATAGCTACATCACAGTCACTTCATCAAAATATTACAGTCTAAGGGAGCCTTGCTCAACCATATGAACCCACTAAAGTATTTTATCTATCTATTTATAACAAAAGGGAGACAACAACTAGAGGTACGAGCTGGCCTCCTTCCCTTGAAAATCTCTAAACATTTATTTGATCTAACAACTTATTTAACAACATATGCTATAAAACAAAAAAATGTTGGTGACTAATCCAACCAAACTTCAAACTGATTTGATTCCCTTTTACTGCACAATTCCTTGTTTTCCATGTGTCTTTCAAAGCATGTGGTTGTCTTCATGATTTCAGCTGTTGTTTCTACAACCTTCTCCATCATCAGCTTATCCAAAAAGTTGTTAGCTTGGCCCTCCTAGATCCCTGGTGTTTGTTGGCAGCTTCCTTGGGTAGAAAATCTGGGTAGCACACTTCAAAACTGGACAAGGAGAAAAGGTAGCGCCACTTATGCTATGTCTGTGTGCAAACACGTTCTCTTCCAGATATTGGGTAGCGAAATTATGTAGCGCCATTGTGTTGCGTCTATGTGCAGGCTTATCTTCTGCCAGATATTAGGTAGCGCTTGTAGGTAGCACCATTTATTTTTCGTCTGTGTGTAGGTTTAGGTAGCACTGTCAAAACAAAGCACCTCCAATCTTGAATATCTGCAGAGCGATTAGTGGCCTTACATAATTTCAAACCCATTATACTTAGGTTGCTTGGAAGTATTGTAGGTAGTGCATTTTACCACTGAGGGAGTTAGCACTTTGCAAAATCCCAAAACTATGATAGTTAAATGCTTAGAAGCATGTATAGATGGCATAGGTAATATTTGAAAAATAGTTTATCCTCTCAAAAAGGAAACATCCTAAAAAATGGGGCTCACCTTTCATCAACTATTAGTTACCTTGACATTCAACCTCACACTCTTTCTTGTAGAAGGAGGATCTTCCTTTGGCACATCAGACTTCTCCTTCTTAGAAATGATAGGCTTCTTTTTAGAACTGGCAGGCCTCTTCTGTGGATTTATGTTCTCCTTGACTGCTGGTGTCTCTTTTTCAATGGAAACTTCAACCAATACCTGCAAATTTCTTCGGGCCACCTCATCTTGATATTGTTGCAACTCTGCTTTGAGCTTCCTGTTCTGAGACTGGAAGCCTATGTTCAGCCTATCAAGGTTCTTGAGTTGCCTATGGAGAGGTTGGGCCCTTCTAGCTGCAAACCTTGCCTTGTCAAGGGTGTGACTATAGCCATCCATGAGCTCATTCATATTTTCTCTTTCAGACGTGGCTTTTGTTTTCAATTGAGCCACCTCTTTTCTTGCTTCCCTAAGTTGTCTGATTAATATTTTGGATGTTTGATTATCAGGTGGAGTAGTGACATGCTCAGTCTCCACAAGCTTCTTTTCAATCTCCTCTTCCACCTGCATAGGAATTGCCTTATTTGCCTCATCAAGATTCTTGGTGGCTTTGCTTTTAGCTTTACCCTTATTTTGCACAGGGGTTTCCTCTTTTCTTTCCAAAGGCTTTCCAATGTCTTTACCCTTCTTCCTTTGTATAGGGGTTTCAGGTAGAGGTTTCTCTTCAACAACTTCCCTAGAAATTGATGATCTTGTGAAAGGTCTTTTTCCCTTGGTATCGACTGCTGGAGGAGAAGAGGGGAAGTGTAGCTTCTTCCCTTTATTAGATGCAGTTTTGGTAGAAGAAGGAACCTCTTCTAATCTTGGTGGAGGAGGTGGTGAAAAATCTCTTTGTGGGGAAGGACAAGCTTCCTCCTCAGCTCTTGTGACCTTCTTGCTAACCTCTGAAACTTGAACAAGGGCTCTACCTTTTCTCTTCCTACTGGTCCCTGCTTTAACAACACTGGTGGGTGATAAAGGACTTGCAATATGTGATTGAGGAGTAGATGCTAGATCCAACTTGAGATGAGAAGTAACCACAAAATTCTCCCATGAAATCTCTTTCTTTCCTAATTCCTCAGAGAAATAACATTTCGAATCCCAACCCCTTTCCCAAAATAGAAACAATTACAAACAAAAAATGACATGTTTCACTGTTTTCCTGCTTTTTCAGGAGGCAAAATTATGAA
>ML843984.1:28088-38099 GCA_009831015.1 Picea engelmannii | reverse complement strand
TTTGAAGACAAACCATGAAAATTAGGTAGTGTTGAGAGTGGAATGTTATTCATGGGGGATACCCTTCTAGGAAGATCACCAATAGGAAATCCTAATGTGGAGAAAGAGTTTTCATCATTTACCTCTCCTTCAGGACCTGCCTATTCTTTATGATGCAATTCTTCATTGTACTCATCCATGTTTTCTTTTGTCTGCTCCTCTACTACCCTTTCTCTATCCTCAATGTTTCCTGTTGGTTTCTGAACTGCCTCAGGACTCCAAACTTCTTTCCCTATTTCAAAGTTTGCTTGAAATGAAGGCTGGGATTTTTGTTTCCGAAGGTTTGGTCATTGAGTAGTAGATTCGGATTTTGATATAATCTCGTCAATATAAGTCTTTCTTCCTCCTCTTCCTCTTCCCCTGCCACCTGTAGGGTCAGTGTCTTTTGGGTCACCGCATCCTCTCATGCCATCTTTGTATATGAAAAATCATAAGTTCTTTTGAAATCTATAATTACCTTCCTTGGCAATGACACTAAAATGTTGGTCACTATAATTTCTTAATTAATCCAAACAATCAAGTGCTACATAAATTGTCAACCCAGGGAAGTCTGTTTATTTCAAAGGTAACCACACACTATATATGCTCAATCTCAAAAGCAACCTAGAGTTGTAGTAAAAAATATATTAATCACACTTGCCTTGAATAAACTGAAGTTATGACTTGAATTACAGGAAAGTAACCTATGTATTGTAGAGCTCAAAGTTTAAAGAAATGATTATTTGAAGAATCCAGGATTACATTAAAATAACAACAAAATATTGCAACAGGAAAGACCAACTATTTTGTAACCAGAGAACAATACCCTAATTCCCAAGCAGGAATCTTTATCTCCTGTTTCCGATCACCACACTTCATGAACTCATTGCTTGACTAGAAAAATTGACACACGTTGAAGGCTAACTAATTCTTAACAGAGAACAGGGCCCTAATTCCTAAGAAGGAACCTTCAGCACTAGTCTCTGATTATCACACTTATTAAAATAATTGAATGCTAACTATTTCTAACAGAGAACATGACCCTAATTCCCAATTAGGAACCTTCAACACCAGTCTCTAATTAGCACACTCATGAAAATAATTGAAGGTTAACTATCTCTGACAGAGAACAGGACCCTAATTCCCAAGTAGGAACCTTCAACACCAGTCTCTGATTAGCACACTCATGAAAATAATTGAAGGCTAACTATCTCTAACAAAGAATAGGACCCTAATTCCCAAGCAGGAACCTTCAACACCAGTCTTTGATTATCAAGCTTTCATAAATCCACCAAGCAAGGTTGTTAACTAGAATGATTAACAATCACTCAAACATGAATCATATGAAACCAATGTAGCAGCAAGACAGAGTTCAGGAAAGTAGTGTTTTAGCAAAATAGATTTTACTCAAAGCATAAACAGAAATAATACTAGAACACTATAAAGCTAATGGGTGAATCTTGTGAATAAGGTGGGCCCTCCCTTCTCACAAAATTCCCCTGAAATGAAAAGGCTAGAGATAAATGCTTAGAACAGTCTTTTATTCATCTATCAATGTATCATATTAAAATCTGAAATGAAGTACCTCCTTCTCTGTATACCCTTATTAGTAAAAAAACCAAAAGATAGATCCCTCGAATGATGATTTCCTCTTATTTAAAGAGAATAATCCCTTCGATACAATTGATCAACAAATTACATGTGTATATCTGAGTCCTATTCTTAGTCAGATCGACTTTCTAAAATGGAATAGGGTATCCTAGTCTCCTGCAACAAAATGTTATTACAAATGCTGAGTGAGGTGTTGTTGTTACGGCTGAAGTAACAGCTTCTTTATTTGTTTCTTTATTGTTGTTGTATGTTGTTTCAGCATTGCAAATCGTGGGCTATTTCAGCCATGGGATTTGCGTTCTGACTGTTTCAACACTTCTCCAGCAGCAACGATGGTTGATGCTTAGCTCATGGTGCAAATGTTGTAGTCAATCTGTGTGAGTTTTTGTTCAACATCATTGACCACAAACTATGTAACAGCTTCCTCTGTGTTTCAGCATCGTCGACCATGGAATGTGTAACAACTTCTTCTATGTTTCAGCATCGTCGACCATGGACTGTGTAACAGCTTCTTCTGTGTTTCAGCATCGTCGACCATGGACTATGTAACAACTTCTATGAGTTGTTGTTTCAACATCGTCAACCACGGACTGTGTAACAACTTCTATGAGTTGTTGTTTTAGCAATAGGCCTCAATGCTAATCTACAGTTTGAACTGTTTTAGCACTCATACATTTCTGATCAAAGGTTAAGTACGAGAGTAATGTAAAATTATATGCAAAACAGATTAAACATATAGTAAAGAGAAGAGACATTGTATACCTTTGGAAAGATAGGGTAAAGTGATAATATGAGTTTAAATGTGAGTGAAAAAAGAGTGTAATGGTGGAAAAAAGTGTGGGCAAAAAGGTACATTGTATGGTCCTAACACACTTCGATCCCTATTGGAAGATGCCCCTTTAAAGTCTCATTAATGGCATCCAAAGAGTGAAAAATAAGAGCTAATTCAGGTGATGGTGGTGGTGGCGTTGGCAGTCCTTGCAATGACGGTCCTCCACCTCGATTTCCTCAAGTTCTAACCATATTTTATAATAGAATCCGTATCAACCAAATTATGTTCAGGGAAGAGTCTAATGCAATTCACATTCGCACAACTTATACTTGTAAACATAGGGTTAGGTGTAAGGTTTTTTTACTTCTCTGTAAATAGAGGTTACTCTCTTTAGGGTAAGTGGATAGGTCAGGGTTAAAGAATCTAAGCTCGATGTCTTTTCCTAAGTAAACTAATGTCTCTCTCACCTTGCTATCTATGCCAGCGCTACACTGTAATCTTCAATTACTCTAACTTGTGTGTAATCAAGCATCAAACCCATTTGTGTATCAATATATACCACTCATATTAGTCACCCTTATACATTAATTAAACCTAGTTAACTCAAATAAGTTTAAAATATTTTAATGAATTTAAATAAGTAAATATTAAAAAGGAAACAAATGTTAAAAAAAATATTTTAAAATAATATTAATATTTTAATTTTTTTTTTTATATTATTATTATTTTTTTAAAGAAATTAATATATAAATATATGCATGTATCCATATATATTAAATAAAATAAATGGATCTTAATTAATTTTAATTAATTTCATATATAATAAAATAAATAAATAAAAACAAATCGAATAACCTAGGGCATCGTGGGACCTTGCATGAGGCCCATGTGCCCCCTCCCTCTTTTCCACGTGTCCAAGCATAAAAATAAAATAAATAAATAAAACTAAATGAACCCTAACCCTACCCCACGTGTAGAGTGATCATTCTCATCTGCATGACCTCTTTTATACCTCCCTTCCGCTCTGTGCATAACCTACCTCTCCTCTACTATGCACACACAATCGAGTTCAGAGGGTGTGGCCTCGGCCCCATGGATGACTACTAGGAGGGTACAATGATGGCCTCTAGACTGACTCGTCGAGGTTTGGCTACTATCATCTTGGTCTCTTTTTGTTTTTTTTTACTTGCTTCACATTTGGTTTTGTGTTTTTAGCTCTGCGTGGTCACTTCCTAAATGCCTTAGCTCTCGATTGTGTTATGTGAGTTCGTTGTCTTAGAGAAGGTTAAAAATAAAGTGAAATCATGTTTACAGTTATCGTATTATGCAGGAAATGGAAATTACTTTCCATCCAAATCTGCAAGAGCCTCAATAGTAGTCATTACAGTTTCAGTTTCTCATCCACTACATCTCTTTTCCAATAAGAAAGAAATCTCCAGAGATTTTGTGTTTTTTCTTTTTTTGCCTGAAAAAGTTTGGTATACCTTTTACGTTTTCACTACAATTAGACATCAGTTCTCCTCCTTGAGCTCAGTGTTTGGTCTTGGCCATTGATTTGGCATTGCGAAAAATGGCGGCTAGTAGATCACCATACCCACTGACCTCGTGGATTCTTCATGTGGCTTGGTGCTAGACTTAGATCTGGTGCTCGATTTACCATATGGACGTTACCTGTCAAGCTGGTTTTCCTGAGTGGTTAAGGGGGAAATACCTATGGTCTTCTTCACATAAGTGCGCATGGGTTCAAACCCCATAGCCAACATTCTAAATGTGCTTTCATTTTACCCGGCCTTAGGCTTGGAGTTAGGTATTGGGAGCTTGGTGTACTTACCACACTGTTTCATGGCTTCACCCTTACCTCTTGTTTGAATGTTGCACGGGTGCGATAGTAAAGGTATTTTATTGATTCACAAAAGGTCTTGGGTTCGACCTTCAACCTGCTGATAGCTTTACCCTCAACCCTTTGTTTGAATGTTGCTGAAAACAAATAGTCCTTGGCTCGATAGTTGTAGTTTACAAACACGTAATGCAAAGCAAAGGATCCCATGTGGGTTTCTCCTCCACTTGGCTTGAGTGCTTAGTGCATAGGCTTGTGTACTCAGAACTTGTAAATAAACCTGGAGCTAGGCCTTGGACCTGATATTTTGTAGGAGCTAAAGATTGGGCCTACATGCCCAACAGTTTATCTGAAGAAGAAAAAGAGGAAAGCTAGGGCTGATAGGTTCTGCCCATGCGTTGGGCTTGTGTTGGTTAATGTGTTGACTTGTGGACCTAGATTTTGGCATACATAGTTTACTATTTCTCTTAGCTGCAAGGTCAAATTGTCTCTGATGGTTTTTCCTTGAATTGCTCATCTATCCACTTCAAAATTGATATTTTTCTACTTCATTACTGTGGTGATTCGCATTTCCTGAGTGATTCTCTTAAATCATACTATTTTTCGTTGTTGATATCTGTTGAAATGCTATCATTGGTTATTAACTTATTTCACTTTTGATCACTTATACTCGATTTCTCCTTCTCTTATTTTTCTTTTCCTTTATAATCTGTTAGGCTCCTCTACTTTCATATGTTTCTCTATATTTTGTGATGAGTATTCAATGCCTTTTGTGTCTTTTTGGTCATTTTAACCCCCAAGTGTTTCATTGTGGTTGCTGCATTTTCTCAGTATTAAGATATAGAGCATATCGAAGAAACTCGATAAAACGGGCCTCGTACTTGGGCCTCATACGGTCAGCTTGTCATAAGGCATTGAACTTGTTGAGCTAATTCTCAATGAATTCCTCTCATAGGTACCTTTCACGAAACTATTCCTCGAGCAATTCCCATGACACATCTTCAACGATTATGGTCAATTGTGGTAGGAGCGTCTTCCACCATAGAAGAGAGATCCCCTTCAGTTGAAATACCTCCATGCAGACCTTCATGTTGGAGGTATAGTCGCGAAGTGAAAAACACTTTTCCATATTCTCCAACCATGCCTCAGCAGCTACACCGTCTAGGGCACCAAATAACTTAGGAAATTTGACCTTCTCGAGTTCATGGTGAATGCTACTAGTACCAACCGGAGCATGAGGTGGACCCTCACGGGGTGTTGGCTCCTTGGCCTCATATCTGTCCAAATGGATGATCAGTGTCTCAAACATCTGCTGGAAAGACCTCACAAGACCAACCACATCACCCATCACTATATTCTCCTTCCCGACAACTTGTTCGTCTCTGTGGGGGTTATATCCCTCATGCATGGATGTTGTTGGAGGTGTCACACCTCCTCCCCTAGCACCTCGTCGTTTGCCTCCATAGCGTCCTCTAACCATGAATACCTTCACAAATACAAGTCAACTTAATTAGAAACATTATAATAAAATATCATATCAACAAAATTCGTAGTGTTCCCAAGTTGCGGGTTGAACCCCGCTCTGATACCATATGAAACAATCTTGTCGTTATGACTACCAGCGAATTCGCAATGAATTTTTTGTTTTCTTTTTAATAGGATGACAAAATGATTACATCTAGAGAACACACCTAAGGGTGAGCACCATGCCCATCTAGCCAGCAACATACATCTATGACTCCATACGCTAGCACAAGAGAAGCTAGGAAGAACATGCGTAAAACAACAAGGAGAAACGATTACCCATCCAATGCAAACAAGACCATGCGTACAAGATAAGGGACATCATCCCCCTCCCAACACATCAACCTTGATGAACAATGATTAGATCCTTAAGGCATGAACCAAACACATGAAGGCATTCAACCCATGTGCCAAAAGATAACTTACAACGCTCATCCACACTCACATGGAAGGCACCGACTCCGACCAAGTTATCATTTTCTTCGATCCAAAAGGGAGCTCCATTATCCCCTCATTAGGAATCATGTCATCCTGAGGTGGTAGACGCAACAATAATCCTAGCACTACCTAACCTATCTGGACCAAGGGCTCAAGATAAATCTGACTTGCTAAGGGCCAAAATAACTGACAGGAAGACTACACCTATGCCACCAAGCAATGGGTAGACAAGATGCATGAACACATCAATCAATAAATCTTAACCCAATGGATGACTCAATGACATCCAAGAATCCCTAAAGTTAATTAAGAGGTCTAGGCGTGAAGGTTAAACTATTGTAATGTTACTAAAGACAAACGTTATCAAGTGTGAACTAAAATAGAACCCAACAAATCAACATGCCTGCCCTCATGGTACGTGTCTATTAAAGTAAGTGCACTACTCATCATTTAAAAGAGATCTTACACGACTTCATTATATAAATGAAAATTTTGTCCTAAATGAAAAGTCCTAATTAATCATAAACACAATTATCATTTAACAATTTAACTGTACGTAACGATATTAACTATATAAAATGTACATCGTTATTAGTGTAACACTATTAATCAACCTCCTTATATCACAGGTTATATCACGAACAACAATATTACTTACATCATGTTGTCCATCATATATAAATCTATAAGCGATTTGTTTGCAATTGTTGTCTAATTTATATAAGTGGTTGTTAATAAATGAGTGCCATTTCAATGCAATTGTAATGCCATTTTAATGTTATAATGCAGTCATAAATAAAAGCCATTTCTATGTTATTTCATGCAACTTTAATGGTATCCTATTGTTGTAACTAAATGTCATGTCAAGCTATTTAATTCAATTGAGGTTATTTGTTGTTTATGATTAATTGCCACTTCGATGCTATTCAAAGAAATTGAAGCTTTCTTGTTGTTCGTAAATAGTGTCAAGTCAAGTTATTCAATGCACAAATTGATGCTAAATGTGGTTATATAATAGAGTTGACTTATTGTTGTCAGGAATTAATGGAAATGTTGTTAACGAAAGACAATTACTATAGCCTTTTTATAGAGTCTAACCCCTCATTGTGACGATAGTAATTAAATTGCAAATCTCAATTCAAACCGCAATATGCAAACCAATAAATAAATACTCAAATCACAATACTCAGTAATTAAAATAATCAAATCGCAATAGTAATTAAAAGTAGTGATGTTACACCACAACCACCAATTCATTTCCATAGATAGCACCATTAAAAATGCATTACGAATTTACAGACACAAATTTTTCTCCCAGAAGGAAAAATAAAGAAGTTGTTGGCATTGGGTGTTTATCAACGAAAACTGAGGTAGCTCATGACGGAGTAAGGAAGATGTAGGGCATTAACTTCTCCCTTAAATCCGACTAAAATTTGCTGAAAAATCGCATTCCAAAAGTTGAAATCAAAACACATTACTAAGGATGAGAGGTCAAAGAAAATGCAATCACAGCAAAGGGGAAATTCACCAGGTAAACCAACAATGATTGTGGTCTAATAAAAAATTGGCAAAATCGCCAGAGAAAACTAACCAGTAATGAAGATGCCTTCAATAAAAAAAAATGCAGAGCAAGATGTCCAACATTAAAAACACATTCAGTATGAAAAAAAACGTAGGGCAATAATTCTGAAATTGTCATGCTTTCAAGATAAAAATTGTAGCGTATTATATCCCTCAATCAAAAGAAATTCCCTGCCATTCAAATGTAAAAATGAAGCCAATACTAAAATACACCACCCATTAATAAAATGAAATTTGTTGAATGCCTAAATCTTCCAACTACCCAGCACGTGGCGGTGAAAGCCAAAGGGGCTGGGATACATAACAAGGAATGCAGATAATACAAGGAAAAACATAGGAATAGCCCTCCCAAGTAATAACACAATCCTTCCATCCACAAATGTAGTAAGATAGTATGTTGGAGAAGCATGCCCCAAAATGAAAATGCAGGGATGGAAAGAAAATCATAGTAACATAGACATAAGTAGTAAAAACAAAATGCCTTGACATGGCACTCAAGAGGGGAAATATTGGAGCCAAAAAAAGGGTTTGTAGAGTATCCCAAGCATAAAAATCGTGCAAGTAAAGAGACAGATTTGTTGTGCAAGCGAATCAATTCACAGGCCAATAATGAACCTCTATCATTACACAGGAGCGAAAAACACTACCATTCAATGAAAATGCTTATTAAAGTTGCATGGTAAATTTGACGTTGAGAGGTGAAAAAAAAATGATGAGTATAATCACTAGGGAGCACATTAAGTGCAAAGATAAACTACCCAGGAAATATTAAAACACATATTCAAAATTTAGGGGATAAGAAGGATAATAACAGTAAAATTACTCAACACAAGAAGGCGCAACGACAATCAATAAAAGAAGAGAAATCACACGGGTAGAAGACTCGGAAAACACATCCTTTTCTCATCATCCATACATAGAAAAGCAGGGCATTAGGATCTATAGGTCTATTAACACTGAAGTGACGACCTTCGATCCAACTCCTGGTCGACTTCTCAAGTGTGGCCTAATGAGCTAGGGATGAGGGTGAAGTAAAAATTGTAAACTCATCACAATTAAATAAAACCATAGTACAATCTCTACAATGAGGGATTGATTGCCAAGGGATTCAAGTCAACAACGAGCTTAAGGCTATGGGGAAATTAAGTTATCAATTAAAATGGTAAGTCAACATTTTCTTTACCCAATTAAAATACATAATTGAAAGCGTGAGGTATAATAAGAATCTACCATGCAGAATCAAGTAAGCATACCGTAGCCCAAGTCATCTTCTCTGAGATGTTATCCTGCTCACTCCATGTCACTCCTTCTTTCCGACCGATGCGACTTCACTGGTACCTCCCAACTAACTCTAGGGTTACTCTTCTTCTCCCTTATCCCCCTGAGCCGCGAAGGGGCCACACACACTAAAACATAGAACAACTAGCTCCCAGATCGCCTCACAAGGATGAGCTACCACTCCTCACCGAGATGGGTATCCCAACTCCCACATGCTAAGTCAATCAAGTCTAAACTTCTACAGTGTAACATTACGCATCACCGAAAACATCCATCATCCTCCTCCTCTATCCTTTATTTAGAGTTTCTAAGTCATTTAATTTCCCAAATTGTCATTTAATTTATTTTTTAATAATTCAATTCGTAAAAATACTCCCTGTACATGTGTCACCCATCCCCTTCATTGCACCATAATTTAATTTCATTAATTAATTAATTATTCTTATTTCCCTCACCCACCTAAAAGCATTCCTAGAATCGCTCCTAGGTGTCCCCATATTCCCTTACACATTTTAATGACATACCCCCTTAATAATTGACTATTTTAGTTTAATTTAAAAAGTTCTTAAATGCTAGATACCTTACTAAGTTAGTATTTCTACTTTTTCCTTGTGTTTCCCCTTTCTTTTTATGTTTCACACTTTCTCCTAGTTTCCTAATTCTTTTAAATTTCCCTCTTTCCCTTTTCATTTAAAACTCAAATTGGCAAGTGTAGAAAATTAACTTTTTCCCCTTTTCCTTTTTAATTAATAAATTTTTAATTATCATAAGTAACAAAACAATTATTTCCCCATTTTCCCCCTTTTTAAATTTTATCTCCCAAATTATTTTTTTTATAAATTAATTGAATTTCTTACCCATTTAACATGACATGATTAATGATGACTATCATTATTATATATATATATATATATATATATATATATATATATATATATATATATATATATAT
>ML843983.1:5422-20864 GCA_009831015.1 Picea engelmannii | reverse complement strand
GGCCACATGTCTCCTTATTATTCGCCATAAATCGGACATGTGTCAACACGCTACTCGCCAGCAATCGACCAATAAAAACGTGCCACATCATCCACCTACCACGTCACCATACGGATGGTACGACCCTTCCACGTCACCGTACGGACTGTACGGACAGGTACAGTCAGCATCCAACATTTTTCCTATTTGCCTTAGCGAACAGATCGCGATATCTTCTCCATACGGACTCTGTTTGAGAAAGTAAATATACCGCCAGAATCAGGAAGACGAGACAGACGCAATGGCACTATTTTCGTCGCATTCCGAGCACTTTGAAAATTGAGCAAAATTTGATCCCCTGATCAGTAGATAGTCTTCCCACTTCTTAGGTTGATGCATTACATGCATCCTTAGCATGTCTTCTAATATTTGGTTTACTCTTTTTTTCTATCCATCAGTTTGAGGGTGATAGGTTGTGTTGAACAACAATTTAGTCTCAAAACCTGCCATTAAGGATTTCCAAAAGATTGAAGTAACTTTGGTGTCTCTGTTAGACACAATTTCCCTAAGCATGTCATGCAGTCTAAATATCTCCTTCATGAAGATGTTGGAAATATCTATCTCTTTGCAAGTTGAATTGACAGGAATGAAGTGAGCAAATTTACTTAGTTTGTCCACCACGACCATGATGACATCATTTTGCGTAGTCGATTTTGGTAATCCGATGATGAAATCCATGGAGATGGTTTCCCATTTTCATTCTAGGATGGGTAGGGGTTGTAACAACCCTGTTGGGTATCAGTTTTCTACCTTAAATTGTTGGAATTCTAGGCACTTAGCTAGATAGTCAACTATGTCTTTCTTCAATCGAGGCCAATAGAATTGTTTACTAGTGACCGTGATCATTTTCTAATATCCTGGGTGACTAGTATATGGTCTCTTGTGTAGTTCATCCATTATGAACCTCTTTAAGTCATCACAGTTTGGAATATACAATCTGTTTCTATAGGTCAACAAGCCTTCATCGAGTATTTGGTAGCCTTCATACTTTATCCCAGTAGACTCTTGCCTTAGGTATGATGTCACGGTATTGAAGAATGCATATGTTTCTTGTGCATTCTTGACTCTTTCCTTGACATCTATTTCACAGGTGCTTACTGTTTCCAGGTGAATCGTTTTTATACTTCTACTAAGGGCATCAACCACCCTATTTTCCTTTATTTTGATGTGTTTGATTTCGAAATCAAACTCACTAAGGAGAGCCATCCACCTAGCTTGCCTCGCATTGAGTTTTGGTTCATCAAACAAGTGCCTCAACCCACAATGGTCTGTCATAAGCACAAATCTCCTACCTAGGAGGTAATGCCTCCACATTTTTAAAGCATGTACTATGGCAGCGAACTCTAGGTCATGGGTCACATAATTGATTTCGTGCTCATTCAATTTCTTGGATGCATAGCAAATTACACGTCCCTCTTGCATAAGGACTCCTCTGAGTCCTTCCTTGTAGGCATATGTACACACGAGGAAATCATTATCAGGGTCTGCAATCTTCAGCATAGGTTCATGGTTCAGGAGGTATTTCAGTTCTTGAAATATTTCTTCACATTTTGATGTCCAATTGAAATTAACACCCATTTTTTCTGAAGGGCAGTGATTGGACAACCAATCTTGGAAAACCCTTTTATGAACCTTCTATAATATCCTGCTAAGCCTATGAAGGATATGATATCAGATGCATCCTTTGGGGTAGGCCATTCCATAATATATATGATCTTGTCAGGGTCTACTACCACCCCTTCTTTAGAAATAACATGGCCTAAGTAATGGACTTGCTTCTGGAAAAATTCACACTTGTTAAACTTAGCATAGAGATGATTCTCTCTTAGTACTTGAAATACGAGTCTAACATGTGCTTTGTGCTCCTCTCTATTCTTGGAGTATATTAGGATATCACCAATGAAAACCAATACAAATTTGTCCAGAAATTTGTTGAGTACATTATTCATCAAGCACATAAAAGTGGCAGGGGAATTGGTTAACCCAAATGGCACCACCACAAATTCATAGTGACCATACCTCTTCCTAAAGGATTTTTTGTGGATGTATTCCTCCTTAATTCAAACTTGTTGGTATCCAGACCTTAAGTCAATCTTCAAGAAAATGAAAGCACCTCCCAATTGGTCGAACACTTCATCGATTCTTGGTAAGGGGTACTTGTTCTTTATGGTTGTCTTATTCAGTTGTTTATAATCTATGCACAGTCGGAGTGAGCCATCTTTCTTTTTCAAAAACAAGATGGGTGCTCCCCATAGAGATACACTGGGTCGGATGTAGCCTTTTTCCATCATCTCCTTTAGTTGTAGCTTGAGCTCAACCAACTCTAGCATACTCATCCTATAGGGAATTCTAGATGTTGGCACTGCTCCTAGTGCAAGTTCTATCGAGAAGTCAATGTCTCTTCTCGGAGGTAGACTTGGTACCTCTTCTGGAAACACGTATTTATATTCTCTTAATATGAGGTGGTCCTCTAGGTTCGGTTTTTCATCCTCAACCGATTCCAACACCTGTATTGCATATAAAGGACACCCCTTTCTGTAATACTTTTTCATTTGAAGTGATGATATTTTTCTCACTGAGATAGGCTTCTGAATCCCTTGGAGGGTTATCTTTATCCATTCTTCATTTACACATTCTAAGGTTTTATGTTAACAATCCAACTTAGTTTTATAAGCAGCCAACTAGTCCATACCAATCAACAAGTCAGAAGATCTAAGGGGAAGTATGTTAAGGGTCACTCGGGTGGGCAATCCATCCATGATGAATTGGTAAGTTGGTATGGCCTCTGGTACTTTTATTTTAGTCCCAGTGGCTAGTTGTACCAACCAAAACTTAACATGTCTAACTGGTTGTAGTTTACACTTATCAATGGTTTGAGGGGCCAGATAACTCAAATTAGAACCAAGGTCAATTAAAATAGAAACTAGATAGTTGGCGATCAGACCTTCCATATCCACCACTGAAGCTTGGTGGTCAGCTTGATTATCGTCCCAAGGATGCATAAATTCGTGGCATGCTCCTAGACATATCATTGACGGTGGTAGCTTCTTGTATATTGTATATTCTCCTATTGTTCTATTGTCTATGTTGACAATCCCTCAAATGATGTTCTTCTCCACAACCCCAAAATTTTAAGGGTTCTTTCCTTGGGTTATCATTCTTTCCTGGGACTGCCTCAAAAGGTTTATTTCCACTCTGAGAGGGGAAATTTTTCTAATACACACTTCTAGCGGGAAGGTTCATCCTAGAACCCTTCCCATAGTTCTTAAATCTTTAGGATTTAGACCCCTTCTTCTTGAATCCCGAACTACTCTTCTTCCTCCAGTCCTCATGAGGTCCTATCTTACTTCTGAATTGTTCATAACAATACCTTGTGTTTCGGATGGTCTCTTCTAAGGTATTTGGTTTGTCAAGCTCAATCATGTCCCGGTAGGTCTGAGGTAACCCACTAATAAATTGATGCACTTTTACATTTGCATCCTTTATGTAGGGTACATACCTCAGTAGCTATAGGAATTTATTGACATATTCATCTATGGTGAGTTATCCCAGCCTGAGTTCATAAAACTCCTTAGTATTTCCATCCATGAATTTCTCTGACAGATACTTCTTCCTAAAGTATTTCTTGAATTGTTTCCATGACAAGTCCTTCTCATGGACTTCTTTCACATTCCTAAGGTATTCCCACCAAATGGAATCCTTTCCATTCAGGTTGAAGATGGCTATTCAAGCCTTCAAGTTTTCGGAGTAGTCATGGACTATGAAGTATTTCTTTAATCCAAGTAGCCAAGCTTCAGCCTCTTCCTTTGATAATTTGAGCTAGTTTTGCTACTATAAGATCCCTTGGAGTTGCTAGTTTCCTTTCTAGAAGACTCTCTCGATGAGTGTCCCCTGCCTCCAGGTTGGTCCTTCTTCATGGTACGTCTCCTGGTGTGGTCACTTATGGGGCTATGCTTTTGGATATCAGGTGGACTTTGACTTCTCTTCACATGTCGTCAATCCACATGGTTGGTTGCGGGTTCATGCTGCAGCTACCTCTGTATGTCGGATAAGATCTGCAGCAAGACTACATTAATTTCTATTTTTTTTTCTTTCTCCTTTATCAATCTCTCATTGCCGTCCTTGAAACTCTGTAATTCAGCCCTGAGGCTCCTTACAGTTTCAGCCAGATCTGGAGGGGTTTCCACCACCCTCCTTTTGTCAGATTTTTCGTCTCTATTATGGGAGCCATCCCCCACTTCATAACACGTCACCATCCTTTAGACTTGAAGTTTTCTCATGATTTACTGACTGCTCAAGTGCTGAAAAAACACTTATTGTTAGCTAACCGTCTATTAGTTTATGAACAATACATAGTTCATTTTTCTTAAATGTACACACTTAGTAGAAAGTTTCATTCTTTTCCTCAATAACATTTTAACCAGACTCTTTAAGAAAGAGGTAAGATAAGGTTTCACTCTTAAAAGTATTCAAAAATGGTTTTTAAGCAACTCGTCCATGAGCCCAAGAAGGCCAAGTGTTGTAACCATGCTCTGATACCAATTTGTAACACACCCATGGTGGGGCGTATAAATTTTGTTCTCCTTAATTAACCAAATCATCTATCCATGGTCTCTAATTTGGAAATCAGGGCCTATCCCCTCCTTTTTAAGAGACCATCACATATGACCATGGGTTATGACCGAACGCTAAGGCCACATGCATATATTCTGACACTTTGGAACTTCGGGCTTCAAGATTTTTTGATTCATCACAAGCCAATTCCTCTGAACTTCAAAGTGGCGAAGTTTCGAACTGGCATGAAGGGATCAACGGTCCCTACTCTCCCTCAAGATCAACAACCCTCAATGACTTTGGGCCTCTGGGATTCGGTGGAATTCATAGCACCTCCTCACAAAACCTTTGGAGTACTAATCCTCTGAAGTGCACCATCTGACGTCGTGTGTCCTCGGGGATTTCAACGGTCATGATTCACTTCGGGACTTCGGCGTTCAGGAGTCCCAGACGCTCACAAAACCTTTCCTCCCAAAGTTCTCCATACCTGTTGTTCTAGATCAAGCATGACGCATCCCTTGTAAATCGACGGCTTAGTTTCATTTCGGAACTTCGACATTCGGGAGCTTCAGACGTTTCTGTAGCCTTTTTTTCCTAGAGCGTTTTCTTTCGAAGTCAAGGATCGTGCACCACACATCCTTCCAGATCAATGGTCTCGGTTTACTTCAAGACTTTGACGTTCAGGATTTTATACCTCTCCACACTCACTTTCTCCCGAAATGCTCTCACCCGAAGTTAACGATCTATCGAAGCATGTCTCCCATGAATCGATGACTACAAATCACTTCGGCTATTTGGGCTTCGGGAGTTTCAAATACTCCAATGCCTTTCTCCTTTGCAGTAGATCTCTCCTGAAATGGAATATCTACTGACAGTTGTCCTCATCTGATAGAAGACTTAGATGAACTTTGGCTCTCCGGCCTTCAAGTGTTCTTGTTCAACATATCCCCTTTTCTCCCGGAGTGATTTCACCTGAAGTCAACAATATGTGAACGTGTGTCTCCCACATATCGATGGCTGCAAATCACTTCAGCTCTTCGGGCTTTGGGAGGTTCAACCTCTCCACACTCTCTCTCTCCCAGAGTTATTACACCCGAAGTTGATGATCTGTCGACCCGTGTCCTTTCTCTCAGATCGATAGTATAGAAGGGCTCCATTACTCCACACATTTCCAAAGGAACTCACGACTATCCACCTAACAACTTTTCTAGGTATGAAGGTCATGATCCGGCCAATACCGATGTGTTCGTCGATCGACGATTCAGAGTGATTGAGGGGCCCCAACATGTGCACTCTTTATCAGAGAGCTCAACGTCCAAAATCTGAAAAGTACTCGCCCAATTCGATCTAACCGAAGTCGTTGATCTTCCAGCCCAATGAGATCAATGACGTTGGTGAATTGTGGGCCGTGAACTAGAGCGTCCGCTAATTACCTTCGCACTCCGCAATGATTCCCCTCCATCGATCTCTGTTCATAGATCAACGGTTTGCAGTGGTTACGGGGTCCAACCTCCGCAATCTGGGAAGTGATCGCCCAACTCTAGTCTAATCCTGGTCGTTGATCTTCCATTCCCAATGAGATCAACAACGTTGGTTGATTGCGGGTCATGAACTAGCATGTCTGCTAATTTCACCTTCACGCTCTGCAATGATTCCAAACCATTGATTTAATCGATTGACCGATGTTTGATTCTTTAACTCCAGTGGGTATTCGAGTCGATCTAATGATCGGGATGGATTCTCCTCCCATGAAACAACTCACATCCATCTTCGTTGTTAGATTCTTAAGTCATCTACGGTTCTTGTTACTCTGGTAGTTCGGGTAACTTGAGTCGTGAAATTTGACATCTCAGAGATTTGAGCTCCCAAGGTTCTGAAACCTTCATGAGCTAACTCCTTTAGCATAGGGTTCCTAGACCTAGGTCACATGGACCTTCAGATTAATCTTGGCCTATTATCCCTACTCTTAGTTGGGTTTTTGGTTAAGGACTTAGGCATAAGTTCAAAGTCTCTTAAACTACTGGTCTGAAGGGAACACCTCCCTAACTCATAGAAATTTAATCTCTGAAATAGGGCAAGGTAAACTCATGAGGTTACCGAGATGGTAGTAGTGCCAAGAGGCTTGCTCCGACTCTGGGACTGTGATGTAATTTCCTGGGGAGAAACACCTTCGAGGGATTAAACTGGAGCATATGGAAAATCAATTAGAAGCATAAGTTCTCAAGGGAACAAACGCATACTCGTAACTTAACCATTTCAATGCAGAAAACATTTATAGACACATAAATATACACATGCATCCATTATTTCCAGTTCAGAGCACAAGGCATGAAACACTTATCAGAACCATAAGGCGTGATGTGACTACTGAAAGGGTTGTGTTTCCACTCAACCATAGGCTCAGTCACTCCTAATGGCTTTACCACTGGCCACCCCCGAGCTTAGACCACGATGCCTTGAGATTCAATCTCTTTCTTCCATCTCAACGGAAGTTAGGGATGAATGTTACTCTCCTTCTCCCAATACAGAAATAGATAGGGACAAAGGTTACTCTCCTTCTCCCGTCATAGTCTCTATTTTCTGGGATCAGAACTCACTCCCATTTTCTCAATCCTTCCTCAAACCTGAGGGCTTAGGCTCTTGTCTCTGCACTCTTTGCAGGTCTTCCTCTTCTCACCATGCTTCCTTTCTTTCCTTCCTCAACAAGATTGTGTGTGGATTGAATTCCCAGTCTGTGGTTAGGTCTAGAAGCCTTACAGATGGATAATCTACCCCATCCCCTCATTAACTATTGAGGAGGTCTTCCCACCTACTAGCCTGACTGTAATTCATTTCTGGGTCAGAGGGTTGTTTTGATCCTAAGAAATTAAATCCATCAAAGTATTGGTTCGGTGGAGGTTAATGCAACCATTCATGGTCCCCTCCACCACCTTTTCATAGCATTCATGGTCTCTTCTTAGCACATCCCCTTTCCAGTAGCCATGCAACACGTATCCATTTTCTATTAAAATAACAAAATTTACATTCATCGACCTTTTATACAAAGGTCCATTAAATCAAACATTCACACCTTTGAGTTTTCCATAGTTCCTTGGCCAATATAGTTATAATTACAAACTAGGGGAAACAAGGTGTTACAAAACCAGATGAAGATGAGGCCAAGGCAAAGTATAAAAATAACCTGGTTAAGGAAAAAAACATCATTGTTGATTCTATTGAGGATCATTTGATCCCTCATGTCTCATCATTGACAACTCCCAAGCAAATGGTTGATGCCTTATCCCGATTATATGAAGGCAAGAATATCAATTGGAAGATGACGTTGAGGACACATCTCAAGAGTGTGAAGATGCATAGTTCAGAAACCATTCAATCCTACTTCATAAAGGTATCTCAAATCAAAGAACAACTTGAATCCATTGGAGACAAAATCAAAGAAGTTGACTTGGTAATGACTACATTGAATAGTATCCCAAGATATTTGGAATCATTCATTCAAGGAATTTGTTCAAGAATAAAGATAACAAAGTTTAGTAGACTATGGGAGGATTTCACTCAAGAAGAAGCTAGATTAGCAACAAAGAGGTACACTCACACAAGAAGCCTCATGGGTTACAAAAGACACAAAATTTTAAAAAGGATTACTCAAATTACAGATGCTACATAGTCCAGAAGATGGGACACATTGCAATAAACTGTCACCACTCAAAAGATCAGGTTAGACAAGGAAAGTATAAAAGACATCATGTTCATGCCACAAAAGATGATGATGTGCATGATCAAGAGAGAACCAAAGAGGATGACTCAAGCGAAGAATATGTATTGATATAATCTCTTAAAGGAAAAATTACTCATGGAAGTGACACATGGCTTATTGATAGTGATGTTTCTAAACACATGATAGGTTACAAGGATTCTTTCTCAGAATTAGTTCAGAAGGATTCATCTCACAAGGTGAAGCTTGGTGATGAATATCAGTATCCCATTAAAGGAGTGGGACAAGCATATTACATATTGGATTCTGGTAAACCTATGAAGATGAAGGATGTTTTTTATGTACTTGGTTTGAAGAAGAATCTCCTTTCTATCTCAACATTGGATGAGAAAGGATTCAGAGTTTCTTTCATTGATGGTGAAGTTCTCATGTGGCCAAGAGGAAATTATATTGATGATGTTGTGGTGATTGGTGTTCAAGAAGGATGTCTATACAAGTTAAAGGGACATTCAAATTCAACATTATTACAAAGTATAGTTGATTCGAGTGAGCTATGGCACAAAATATTTGCTCGCATACATTACAAAGCATTACCGATCGTGAGAAAAATGGTAACAGGTTTTCCATAAATCCAAGTGAATCATGAAGGCATATGCAAGGGATGTGCACAAGGCAAGTACTTGAAGAAACCATTTCCAAGTAGTGATAGCAAATCCAAAGGAGCCTTGGACATCATACATTCATATGTGTGTGGACCAATGTCAACCAAGTCACTTAGTGGGTATCTATATTATGTTTCATTTATTGATGATTTCTCACATAAAACTTGGATTTATTTTTTGAAAGCTAAAAGTGAAGTATTCAACAAGTTCAAAGAATTCAAATCACTTGTTGAAAACCTTTCTGAAAAGAAGATAAATATCTTAATGTTAGATAATGTAGGAGAATTCACATCAGATAAAGTCAAGGCATTCTGAAAAGAAGTTGGGATTAAGAGGGAGCTATCTACTCCCTACAATCCTCATCAGAATGGTGTGGCAGAAAGAAAGAACCGAACAATCATGGAAGTAGTGAAGGCCATGATTCATGATCCAGATTTACCGATGCATCTGTGGGTAGAAGCTGCCAAGAACAATGTATATATGCAGAACAAAATCCCCCATCGTGTACTTGGGAACAAGACACCAAAATAAATGTTTACAGGTGAAAAGCTAGAGGTCATCCACCTAAGGATATTTTCTTGTCCAATATATGTGCATGTTCCCAAGGACAAGAGATCGAAGATGGACCCTTCAGGAAAGAAGGGTATATTTGTTCGACATAGTGAGACATCGAAGGCATATAGAGTCTACATCCATGGTCACTGGAAGATTGAGACTAGCATAGATGTCACCTTCAATGAGGATACAACTTTTAGTAGATCGATACATAATCATTCAGATGAGTTCCATGATGAGGAACCCGAATCTCCCAGAGTTGAAAATACAGATGCAGGTGATGATGTTGTACTAGAATATCATGATATGGAAGAAGCACAGAGACCTGTAGATTCATCTCAAGAGATGAATACTAAGAAGAGAATACCAACTTGGGATCAAGAAATTATTCAAGATGCAAAGAACTATGGTGCTCCAGATGGATCCTTCAAAGAAAGTAAGAGATTGCGACCATACTTTAGTTACATGGCATTGTTAAGTGACATTATTTATGTTGAGCCTACCAATTATGAAGTGGTTGTCGAGAAGAAATAATGGAAGGATTCCATGATTGCAGAGTACCATTCCATTATAAAGAATGATGTTTGGGATGTGGTTCTGAGACTGAAAGAGAAGACAGTGGTAAGTTCCAAGTGGATTTACAAGACCAAGCATTCAGTAGATGGAAGTGTCAAGAAGTACAAGTCAAGGTTCGTGGCATGTGGTTTATCCCAGAAAGAAGGAATATATTATGAGGATACATTTAATCCTGTGGTGAGATACACTTCAATCAGAGTTATACTTGTGATAGTTGAAGTAATGAAGTGGAAGGTACACCAGATGGATGTGAAGACAACTCTTCTAAATGATGTAATAAAAGAGGAAGTGTATATGGAGCAACCACAAGGTTTCGAGACACTTGACAGACAGACACATGTGTGCAGATTGTAGAAATATTTGTATGGATTAAAGAAAGAAACCATGGCATGGTACGATAGAATTGACAGTTTCCTTATGAGATTGGGATTTACCAAAAGTAAAGAAGATTCCAACCTTTACTACAAGGTTGTGGATGGTGGACCAGTGATATTACTATTATATTTGGATGACCTGTTTCTAATAGGAGATGAGAAGCTCATCACTGAGAGTAAGAGGAATCTTACTGCAGAGCTCGAGATGAAATACCTGGGTATGAGGCATTATTTCTTAGGTGTAGAGGCATGGCAGAGACCAAGTGATATTTTCCTCAACCAAGGAAATATGTTGTAGAGATGATGAAGAGATTAGGAATGATGGATTGTAAAGCCATGCCTACACTGATGGTGAAAAATATGAAGTTATTGAGTGATACATCTTCAGAGATAGTGGATGCCACCATGTATAGACAAATGATTGGTTCGTGATACATATTTAGAGATAGAGATAGTGACAATTGAATATAGATTTGGATATGTTTTATATCATGAGATAACCCTGCAAGGCTTTACTGATTCAGATTGGGCTAGTAGTGTTGAAGTCTGGAAGAGTACATATGGATGTTGCTT
The DNA here is from genome assembly GCA_009831015.1 of Picea engelmannii. Taxonomy (NCBI): domain Eukaryota; kingdom Viridiplantae; phylum Streptophyta; class Pinopsida; order Pinales; family Pinaceae; genus Picea; species Picea engelmannii. The sequence continues at coordinate 9,816 of ML843983.1, read as the reverse complement.
TAGTTTTGGATCAGCTATGATCTCATGGTTTATTTGGAAGAATACGAGTGTGGCACTCAATACGGCTGAGGCAGAGTACATAGTAGTGTGTTTAGCTAGCAGCGAAGAAATGTGGCTTTGGAAGCTTCTTGCAGGATTGTTTGATCTCGAGTTAGAGGTGAATTGTATCTGGTGTGACAACTAGAGTTGTGTGAAGTTGACAGAGAACCCAGTGTTTCATGACAAGTCCAAGAATATCGATATCATGCACCATTATAACAAATATAAGGTGCAGAAGAGAGCAGTGAAGCTCCAGTATGTCGCTACAAATGAGTAGATAGCATACTTGTTGATCAAGCCTATGTCGGGACTAAAGTTTGTGTACTTTAGAGACAAGCTTGGTGTGGTCTAGAAGGGATTCCCTAGTAAAAGGGAGTGATGAGTTACAGATGGGATTCTAGGGAAGCAACATCAGCGTGTGGCAGTAGCAGCGGGTAGTCATTCATGGGCACGTTACTCACTTTGGCACTAGTCAACATGACCTCGCACAAGGTCAGTAGATGTTGAGCCTTCGGGGCTAACAAGTTTCCTATATTTTCAAGTTGGAGGGCCAACCTATGTGGTTGGAGGTGTTTCCTAGCCTTGGGCTAGATGGGTAGTGTGTGTGCACTACATCGCCTAACCATTGTGATTAAATGCTTAGTCACTGTGGACCGGTTTCCTAGTGTGCCAACCAAAGGTTACTAGTTCTTTATGAACTAGATGCAAGATTTTTTTTTAGTTGATGAGCTACTAGTTCTTTATGAACTAGATGTCAGATTATGTGTGAGCTGGTGAGTTACTAGTTCTTTATGAACTAGATGTTAGATTCTATGTGATATGACGAGTTACTAGTTGTGTATGAACTAGATGCCAGATTCTGTGTGAGTTGGCGAGTTGAAGCCCCGTGATGACATAAAGCCTGGAAGGATGATGAGACCCTGGATACATGACGTGGTTACAAAAATTCTTCAATATAGATTCATGGAAAGTCAACAAGTCAATGGTTGAGTGTACAGAAGTGAAGAAGCAATCGTGACTATCATGCCAGAAGAATACCTTCCTTGCTAAGAGGGAGTGTTGAAGTTTGAGTAGCTTTGGAAGATATTCTTATTGCATCTATATTGTATTAGACCAAGTCAAAACCCTAAAGAATAATATTATGTTGCATTTATAAAATTCGGCCCTATTGTGCCTTTGTAAAAGTCAAATGTAAATTAGAAAGTGTAAAGTATACAATTCGACCCTGACCTAATTAGAGGGTGGTTAAAATTGTATTTATAAGAGGATAGACACCTCATTTGGAGAACACACACAACACAAGTTCTCTCTCTCAAGGAAAAGTGTGCAATTCTGAGGAGGAGACGCAGCTACAGAGTAAGGGTGTTTTGGTGAAGGGTTTCTCTTATCTCTTGGAGGCCTATCTTGGTCTAGTGGTGTACTACCATATTTTGGTTAGGGTTTCTGGTCTATCTTTTGTTTTGTGAGATCTCTCTTGGAGAGAGACATTTTACTTGTTGACGAATATATATTGAAGAAGCGTTGATGGGTTTTCTCCCCCAAAAGGGTTTCCCAGGATAAATCTTGTATATATTGTTGATGTCTTTCTTTCAGTGATCCTTATTCATGAAACTATTGTTCTAATTGTTAAAAGTTAAAGAATATTGAATACACTTAACTCCTTCAGCAAAATTTTAACAAGTGTCACTTTAATAATTGAAGCATTTGAGCATGTTGCAAAGGATCCTTTCTTGATTATGAAATTTTTTCTTGGAAATTATATCTTTTGTCTTATTTCACCTTGGTGGTTGACTTGGTTTCCTAGTAAGTGGGTCACCCTCGGGAAAAGGGTTTCTACTAGGGGGCCTTCTTGAAGGGTCATTGTACCATTATCATTCATACCTACCACTTTACACACCCCTTCCCTTTCGTTTCCTGATATTTTGGGTTTTTGGGCTCATTAACCCCAAGAAGGGCTTGTACGTCATTTTCATGGGAAGAAGGGGCTAAAGGACCAGAGGTGTTGTAGCTGGAAAAAGTTAAAATCCATACATTATCCTTCTATATTCTCTCCCTAAGGTCCTGAGAGAAATGTAATGCTTCTCCATAAAAAAAAATGAAGGACCTCTAAAAAAGAAAATAAATAATTAATAAATGTCTTGTCTGATGGGGGAATGCATTTGCAGTGTCTTTTAATTTATAGTGAATATGGAACTCAATGTGTTCCTAACTTCAAGTGGCATTGTGGTGCTCTCTACTTTCCATTGCACATAGCACTCAATGTTCGTACCATAATAAATCAATGTAGTGAAAAATGTTTCATTACAAACAAAGGATGCAACACACCCTCCATAAAGGCACCCATAGATGAGACAATATGATCTCTTGATATGTCAAGAACCCTGTTATCCCCTAGATTAGGGATAACTAAGGACATTATATCTCGAGGCCCACAAGTCCTAGACATGGAGAGCCATATTAACTTGAGCATGCCCCTGGATGACCCATCTTTCTTCTTCAGCACCTCCATCTTGTCAGCAGCAGTAACATCCATCCCATCGGCCTGGTCCTGAAGTAGAAGTGGGTCTTGCTCCATGAGGTAATGAGTCCAGGTATTATGGTATGTGTCACTCTGATTCTCAAAACATTTGAATATGTCCATTTAATTATCTTTTTCTCCTTGACGTTTGCTTGGACTTTATGCCTTTTGACTTTTCCATACCTGGGGGGATGAAATAATTCCCTAGCAAGTTGGTTCCCTTAGGAGTGAGTTGCCACTAGGTGGGTTCATGAAATTTCATCGTCCATTCCCACCATACTTATCACTTTTCATCATGTTCCTTCTCATCTACCCCCTACATTGGTTCGAGCATTGGGTTTTCCAAGCTAGCAAAGGGTTGTACCTTGCCTTGTGGGAAGAAGGGGCTAAAGGCCCAAAGGGTTAAAGTAGATGGAAAAAGATAAAATCCAAAATATCAAAACCTTTAGATTCTTTTCCCAGGGATCCCTGAGAAAGCAATAAAAGGATTCTCGGTAAGAAAAAGGAGGGACCCATAAAATAAATAAAATTAAGACCTAGTTGGTGGATAGGGGGTCTCACCATGAGCCAGCCTATAAGATCCATGGGCATGTAGCGGTATGACACTACCATTCAGTTGGTCACCAATCCAGGATAGTGGCTCTTGGTAGCATAGCCAAGACAAAGGGGGTCTCATCACGAGCCACCCTTCTCGCGTTCGTGAAATGCTTGTGGGTAATATTGTCACCACTAGTCACCACACTAGGGAAATGTCCCCCAGATAATATCTTGAAATAAAAAGCAATAAGATAAAAAGTAAAAAGGAATTGAATGGGCTTGGAAACATTTGCATCCATGACAAGGTGCAAATCACCCTCTTCAGAGGCACCCACAAGTAAGCCCTACATTTCCCTGTAATCACTGCACCCCTTGCCCAAACATCCCCATACCATCTCATGCACTTACATGAGCTAGATTGGAATTCACCTAGAAACATCCCACATCTAAGGATAAATGACCCAATAGGACAACATGAAAACCTTTCCAAACATGGCTTGTAGAATAGCATAATGTCTTTGAGCACTTGTCTGTGAAAGGGGAGTTTTATGCACATGTTTGGGTAACTTGATTATTAGATGTGATTGACATTGTTATGATCCATGTGACTTATGAGCCCATGTAGGGTGTACTTGTTGTTGTTGCAGGACCACGCCCGAAGGACAAGTACATGGGAACATGATTCGTTCAGACCTTCATAGGGATAAAATTCCACCATATGGATGTTGAGACCCCATCCAGGGGAAGACATACACTAGAGGCTTGCACCAGAGAGTGAGGAGGACGTTCCACTAGACACATCCTAGCAGGCCTAGACCCAGGGGAGTCTTTCCCTCCCACCATGATGTTGTCCCTTGAAATCCCTTGACATCATCATTCAGAGCCTTGACATCAACTAGTTGATGCATCCATCTTGAGGACGACATTGGTTGGCACATGTGGCAATTCCAGAGGGGTTTTGAGCCCCAACGTTTCACTTGGAGGGCTAAAATTCCAGCAAGGAGGCTAATGTCACCCTAAGAAGGGCATGACGTAACCCTAAAATGATAAAATTAGGGTTTAATTTGAAAAATTTCTGTAAAATTGGATTTTTCATGTGAATTGGCCATGTCGTCCTTTTTTTACGTAATTTTGTAATTAAAGGTTGTTAGAAAAATAGGACCGCGGAGCAATAAAATAAAACAAATGCAGAAACAAAACACAGAAGACACAAAATACAAGAGAGACACATATTTACGTGGTTCACCCAGTGTGGGCTACGTCCACCAGAGAAATTGTCAGGTCCTTCCTTTATTATTAT
>ML843982.1:56709-77571 GCA_009831015.1 Picea engelmannii | reverse complement strand
GAAGGATGAATAGAAATAGTTGAGAGTGTATGGAGATTCGTCTTATGGTGGAATTTATTGTTTTTCCTTCTGAAAAGAAAATGTGTATATATGAATATTCATAATTACGTAACTAAACCACAATTGTCTAAATAAAATTGTTGTTGTTGATCTAGATTATTGTAATTAAGGGAATTCGCAAACATTTCATTGGTTTATTATCTTTTATAAAATGAATAGTCTTGTTGATTGGATTGGATGCATACATAAATTACTATAGGGGTGATAGTTATTGTTATTAGTACATGCACGAGACTTGTGTGTACTAGCTACACATGCATTTCTTGTACATGTACACTAGTATGTATGAGTTTTCTTGGCTTACCTACTAACAATGTTGGTTATTGGATATGAATGTGTGAACCATGTGTCTTTTCCCTTGTATCATAAAATACTTTAACTTTGGGACGAAGTTTCCTGAAGGGTGGGTGTATGTAACAACCCTAAGTAATTAATCAATTATCATGATTTAAATAATTGTTTAATGTATATTAGTTAATTAAATAATTAATTAATTGTCATGATTTAATATTAGTTTAATGTATACTAGTTTAATTAATTAATTAATTAATTTCATGATTAAATATTTGGTTAATGAATTTGAGTTTAATAAATTATTAATTTATTAAATGGAGACTCAATGTATCGAATGATGGAACCATTAAAGAGAAAAGGGATAAGGTAGGTGACACTTAATGGAGAGATAAGGAGGGTGAGACTTAATGAAGGTAGAAGGCGGTGAATGAGAGAGGGGGAAAGGAGGATAAGAGAAGGGAAAAACACTCGAGAAGGCACCTTTTTTTTATTTGGGGGAGAGCATAATTTTCATAGGAGAGCATTGTATTGTTGGTTTGGGGGTTGGAGTAGCTTGCTGGAGGAGGGTACTACTAGTTTTTTTGCTTGAGGAACTTGTTGGAGTTTGGTGGACTGAGACAGGGGGCACCTGTTGCTGGGATTTTTGGTCTCGGGGGCCAAGAATCCTTACAGAATCCTGGAGCTAGGGAGATGGAGAGGCTATGTTCCTAGCTGGCTAGGAGGAAAAGATTCAGTTTTGGGCAGAGTTTGGGTAGAGCAGCTTGGGTAGAGCTTCAGCTTCAGTTTGGACAGACAGAGTTGGGGAAATAACTTCACTTGAGAGGTATTTATGTTCATTATTATGGCATGTTCACTATCATTATGATGGTTCATTATTTACTATGATGTGTCTGTTATTCAATATGTTATTTATATCATGCTGCTCATTTTGAATTTTGTTGAACCATGAACTGTTACTCTGCTGAATTTAGAACCGTAAAGAAATTATGATAGAAATTTTATGTTTAAATTTATGAAATTTTAGGTTATGTTAGATAGGACACTACATATGGTGCGCCTATGAAAGAATATATTGAAAATTGGTTAAAACAAGCTCTCATCAAGATAATCGAAGAAGATCAGTTAGAGGAAGTTGGTATTGGTCAAGCAACCGCAGAAAGAGATGATACAAAAGGGACATCAGCAAGAAAATGAATAGAGATATTTCATCACCATAAGTGAAAATTGATCACATCCTTCTCCCATTTTCTTCCCGCTTTCAGAATTCATCCAATTATATTTTGTCTATCCCAAGGAGAATATAATTGATTCATGATCGGTCCCTTATGTTTTCTTTTCAGGTCTTGCATTGTTCCTTCCCTGTTCTTTCTTTGTTCCTGCTCTTTTCCTATTTTATTTCTTTATTTTATGGTCTAGGGAGCCCCATCCCAGTCCATCTTTGAACAAATTATTTTATTTTCATAAGACTATTAAAGACTATCTTATTTTTTAGAAAATCCCAGAGAACTACTTCAGGGTTAATTTTAATTGTATCTTTGAACTCTGAGCATTTGATTATAAGATATTTGAAATTGACCTATCAAATCCCATTTTGATTTTGATGAAAAGAATATCTTAAAGTTCTCTCGTATGTGGGTCATTTGTCCTCTTTTCTTTAAATGTGATCAATAATATTCAAAATTGTGATGGATGTGAGAATTATTTAATTATTTTATGTAATTGTTATTCATTTTTGTATAATATTTCTGCAAATATTATGAATGAAGGTTCCTGGTCCATTTCTTAGGAACTCTTGATGCATGTATATTCTTTTAGATGTTTTCATTTATTTGAGTGATAAACATCAACAATATTGTATCAAAAACTATGATATGTTGACCCACAAGAATCCTCATCTGATAGGGTATCCAAGATAAAATTGAATGGCAATAGGATGGCATCAAAATAGTATAGGTAAAGTGTGACAATAAGATGGCATCAAAATGGTATAGGTAAAGGGCATCATTATCCATGTTTTAATGGATGTTGTTCACGAGTATGGAAATCCATAATCTAGAAACATGGAATTCTTATAAAATGTACATCAAATGGATATATGATCTAGAAAAAATTGGAAAGGATTGTATTTCATAATGTAAGGAAAGGAAAAAAAGTCTATGAGAAATTCAAGAAATGCATTGTTACTTTCCAATTTATCAATTAATGAGGTTCTCTAATATAAAAGTCAAAAATAAGGAATACATTAATGGTCGTGCACAAAATAGGGAATGATATGATCTAAGTTACCAAAAACAACCAAAGAAATATTGAGTAGTCTTAATATAGATGGGAGAACATCTCCCAGGTACAATATGAATAATGATGAGGTTCACCTATGAGTCATAAGTACTTCCCTCATCACCTATGACTTGTAATAAATTCTAATAACCCTAAATTATAACAATATTAAATCATCCTAAAACAACATTTTGTAAAATGATTGTGATTATCTTCTATGAATACTAATCTCGTAGCCATTTTTCATGTAAGCCCTATTTTGGTTGACCTATAGTTTATTTATATAGTCGTTACTAAGAGGACAATATTTCCCCCCTCCTTGGGAGCTTCTTCCCCAAAGAATTGAAAGATACTATGTAATGAGATTTCTTCATATATGTGATCATTTGATGTCATGCTTTGTTCTCTATCTATCCATGTTTGATTCTTATTAGTGTTGATCCTTTATGTCACAAGGTTGTTTTTTCCTTCTTTTTTCTATTTGTTGTAGTTGTTGGCTTTTGAAAATTCCATATCATGTAATTGTTCTTTTCATATGATCAATTCTCATTATTCTACTTGATTTCTTGAAAATATGGGTGTTGATATGTTAAGGCTCTAACAAGGGTATATATATGGGGTCTAATGTATATGTACATAATGGAGGTATATAGGACACGATTTTTGTCATATTATTTTAATTGAAATCTTTCATGATAGTGTAGTTGTTGATGCAATTCAATGCTTTCATAATTAACTTAGTTGTCCTACAACTTGTCTTCAATCTTCATGGCTACTTCTTATCATGTTTTATGTTCAATGCTTGTTAGTCATTGATATTTGCATTATAAAAAATATCTTCAAGTATTTCTTTGCATTTTCCTTCGTGGACTTGCATTCTCAACCTAAAAATCAAGTTCTTCGAGGATTTTTCCATGTCCTGGTATTTTTTCTTTATTTCCTTATAAAATTGAAGTGTTGGTGCTTTCCATCGAGCTTTTTTTTCCTTCCGCCCTTATTTGTATATCTAACTTGATTTTTTTTTATCTCATGACTTCAACCTTTGTACAATTATTATGTATGCGCATACCTTCATCTCTAATCTTTAATTATGTCTTTTTGAATTCGATGTCTTCTCTTTAAACTCATAATCCTTTTAAGTAGTGTTTGATTGTATTTTTGTTTTCGATATATCTTCATTTTTTTTCATGATTTATTCCCTTTAAATCAGCTATCTTTTTTTTATTTTTACACTTTCCCTTTTTAAACTTATTAATTTCCTAATTTCCTTATAAAAAAATTTATTAAAATAGTTTTAATATCTTTGTTCGAAAGTTTTATTATCTTCCTTCAAGTCATCCTTAATCTTATGCATATTTACCTCATGTTATTTTCCATAAAGTTCTTCAATTTGTGTTTGTGTTTCCTATTTGGAGACACTCCTTCAAAAATTTCCTCGCGCTTTACTTTGTCTAGTAAAGAAATCAAACCAACTACCATATAAAAGCTTCAAGATCAATGTATTTCAATATAAAATTTATATTATTCCAATTTTTCTTTATAATATGCATTCATTATTTAGGATCAATACACACGCACATTGGAATCACATGCACAGAAGGAAGATTCTCTATGTTAACATTATAAAATACACTTGCAAATTTAAACATGTAGAGGAAGATTCTCTATATTAACATTATTTATAATAAAGAAAAACAATGGCGTGTACTGATTAATAAAAGAATGAAAACAAAGAGGCGAAGCCTCTTTTTATACACAATATATATAGAAATGCCTTAATTTGAGGCCTAATCAATCAATATGGGGTAATTACTATGGTTTATTTTAATTAATTTTAAACATGTTAATTACTTATTTTAAGTATTATTTTACATAAGTGACATCATGTTATTATAAGATTTTATATTACATGTACTAAGTATTCCTAACCCCATAATGCATGTTTACATGATCTCTTTTGGATGGAGGAATTGTGATGTCTTAAAATTTTGGGAAAATATTTCATTTTCTTCAACCTTGTGAACAATGTTTACAATCCCTCGAAAGAAAAGCTAACAATGTTCATAGTGGGCCAATATAAGTTTTACCCTTGTAGACAAGGTCAAACTTGGTACTTGTGCACTCTAAGTTTCTTTTTTCAAATTCGATCACTTCAAGAGTTTCTAGAGCTACAATCCCTCGAAAGAAAAGCTAACAATGTTCATAGTGGGCCAATATAAGTTTTACCCTTGTAGACAAGGTCAAACTTGGTACTTGTGCACTCTAAGTTTCTTTTTTCAAATTCGATCACTTCAAGAGTTTATAGAGCCCAAATATTACAGGAAAACTTTAAAATGTGGACCTACTCTACATGAAAAACCTCTAGGAGGAACCCTAAACCCTATAAGAAGGCCCTCTTCATGATTGACTTAGAGATATTTGATCATGTGCATACCAAACTTATGATAGTGTGACTTTGGATTGAATCTCTACTCTTAGTATTCAAAGGGTTTCCCAATTTTCACCCTTGCTTCTAATTGCCTAATTTGATTATGGAACATGAAGGGAAAGGAGGATTGTCTTAGACATTGAAGACTGTCAAACTATAGAGAGAGACTTTAGAAGAGTGAACCAAAAGGATAAATTACTATGGATCCATCTCACTATAGCAAAGTTATGGATCTTATACATGTAATATTTTCCTCTTTTTAATGGAATCTCCCTTCTTCCCCCCACCCCCACCCCCACCCCCTATAATTTAGTTTTGTTGATTTGATGTTTTTACTTGAGGGCATTTGATTTCTCTCATTGAGTAGGTCAAGTATATTAGAATTTTTGTCTCACTCACTTGAAATAGACCTAGGGTTTGTATCATAGGATTGAGAAGGGTTTTTCTTGTATTGTATGTAGGTTGTTTAGAGCTAGTTGTTCTCCTACTCCTCGGGCTCAACTATTACTTGGAATATTCTTCAATGGGGGCACTCTATAAGTTCTTATTATTTTCCTCCTCCAAACTCTATCCTTGATCATGCATGGTTTGATGAAGTAAAACTTCTTATTACTTATTTTCTGTCAATAGCATACCAATTCACCAATGGAAATCTAGTAGTACAAACTATAAGAAAAAAACCATCAACGGAATGAAAACTGCAATGGGGAGCATCTTTTATCATTTTTTGATCTCCTCATTTGATTGGATTTAAGGATTTCTTGTGAGATGTGTTCTCTAGTTTATTGTGTGTATCCGCGCTTTGTTTACTATCTATGGCACACCATTGTTGTGTCATTGCTCCCTAGAGTTAATTTTTTTCCCAATTTTCTCCTAGTAGCACCTATGTTTTGAGCACTTAAGTGCTATGGTGCTCATTATTGGCATAGTGCTCATAATATAGGGTTATATGCATTTTTTAGTGAAGGAACTTTTGCACACCTATTTTCTCTCAATTTGCCCAGTGGTGTTTTTAAGTGGAAAAATAGAGAGTTTTTAGGGATTTTTTTGTTTTTCAATTAGATTTGCATGTGTTTCCTATTACTTCCCTGTTTATGAAATTTTGCATATTGGAGATTAAGAGAAAAGTGAGATTTTTTTATCAAAGTTTGAATAACTTTTCATTTCTCAAAATGTACTTTCAAGTGCATTTATTTTTTGCAATATCACTTATGAAGAGCACTCATTGCACACCATATAGAATTGGACTCATCATCTTTGGTGGCATACTTGGGTCTTTTGAAATTATTATTCTTACCTTCACTTGTGTAAGCTTTCACCATTAAATTTCATCACTGAGGGTGGAAGCACATTCAAAGGGTCCCTTTTGATCTATTTCCTCAAGGCCTAATAGTGTGTTGTAGGGATGTGTTGTTTTTATTAGATAACTTAAAATTACCACAATTGGACTTAGAGAATTTGATATAGAATTGTGATATAATTGGTTCAAATAATACTGGATGTTCTTAGACTTCAAAGAGAATCTCCTCCATTTAGTGGGTTATTCACCCCTCATAGATAATTCCTAGCGACACTTTACCAAGGCCTGGCGTGTCTATTCCTAGTGGTGGCTCTTTAGCAAGTAAGTTTTCTAGAGGAAATTATTTAGGTGGATAGGTACCCCCTCCTGCCTCTCCACTTGGAGGAAAAGCACCTAAATCTTTGTCTTTTATGGTTGGACTAAACCTTTTGTATTTGTTGTGGTTAAGTAATGATATTATCAATCATAATGTGATTTGGCCACCTATGCTTATGAAGTTACCCTCAAGCATTTCTAAGTTTGAGGGAAAACTTGGAAAATATCCTTTGAATCATATTAGGACCTTTCGCATGTGGTTCTATTTGAATAGTATCTTGAGCTATAGTGTTATAGTTAGGCTTTAGGATTTTCCATCATACCCTCACATCGGGTGTAGCAACCACATGGTACATATACTTAGAGGTGATCCTTACTCTACCTTTGTAGCTCTAGCTTCAGACTTTTTGAATCACTTTCAATTACCCATTAGGAAAGAGATTAGAATTAAACTCCTTGTTAATTTCAAGTTGATGACTTTTACTCACATCAGGAATCACATTCATGAGTGGTGACATAGGAAGAGCCTATGTAATATCATCTTTTGTGATGATATTTTGTTAGATTGATTCATTAAGACCCTTCTTCCTTCAACTTTAAATATGTGGATGTACAATGACCTACTACTGAGAAAGAAGTTATTCTTAGAGCTCAATAATTGGATCTAGTGTACTCTTGAAATGTTTGGGGGTCCCCCACCTGTTCGAAGGAAATCGCACATGCTTGAAGGTCTTATTGGGTCCACCAATTATACAAATAACCTAGTTAGTCATGTTCATTTTCTTCAAGGTTGTAATCCTTATGGAGGGCCAAATGTTTCCTATGGAGTGCCTCAAGGGTCTATCCCAAATTTTCCCTATGACTCAACTACTCCAACCATATCCAATCCTTACCATGAGGAATCTCCCAATCCTTTCCTTCATCTAACATTAACTTTGTTCATTTTTTCCTTTTTAACCTGGTTAAATTTTGGTTCAACAAACAAGTAACCAAGCTCCTAATTAAGGGACGTAGAAAAAGAACAAGAACTAACAAAAAGGGGGAAATGAAATTAATGTTGGGGAAAACAATAATGGAAATCAAGGTCAAATGAAACAAGGGTATAAACTTAAACAACCTTGTTTTGTTTGTGGGGATAATAACTAGGCTCATGAGTGTCACGATCTTGCCGAAATCAAATGAGCAAGGCATCAACAACTTAATTGGATTAATCGATAATAGCTTTTAGTTGCAACAACCTTTCCCTCAAAGTACTCTTGTTGCTAATCAAGGTGAAGCATCTAATGCTTTGATCTCTTTGAGCACCTTCCAACCATATCACTTGTTGAACCTCGATGCATAAGCCCAACTTGTTTCTTCACCTTTGCACATGTCCATCTACAAAGGCTTCCTATAATGTTTTCCCCTGGAGTGTAACTTATTTTTCATTTGGCACCCATCCTGAGAATTTTCCATAGAATTGGGAGCTATTCTAAATTAAGTTTGCATTGTGAACATAGTTACCAACTTGATGTGTACCCTCTAGAGTTCTCATTTTTTGAGGTCATTTTTTTTATTAATTTTAACCTCATTTTAGAAAATGAGGTTACATGTAGCACCACTCTTTTTTTCAAGGTAGCTTTTATGCATCTTAATTCATCTTATTTGTAAAGTAGACTAGTGCATCTCACCAAGGGAGATTCGAACCAGGAACCTAGTGGCATGCAACTAGCCAAATGCCCATCAACATTGGTGACGGTTGAAATATTGTAACTTCGAAGAATATTCTAATTATATTTGAGTTATTATTTTATAGATCAAATCCCGTTTTGCGGATTGATCAAGTCGGGTATTGTATAAGATCAAATCCCCTTTTGTGGATTGGTCAAACTGTATTTGTATAGTGGTAATTGTAAAGTCGACCCCTAGTAATTATAAAGTGGTTTTAGCCACTTTTAGGAGAAGTCGGCTCAACCAAGTGAAGAGACACAACCCTAGCGCCATCTCACACTTGTATTTATATGTGAGGTTGGTGTCTCATTTACACACACTCACTCACTCATCTAGTGCGCATAACTTGAAGGCAGTTGTTGTTGCAAGAGGAAGGAGAAGAGAGGTGCATGCTCAGTCTTGGTTTGTCTTTGGGGTTTTGTTCTTAGTCTTGGCATTGTATTGGCAATCTATTATTGAGGAAGTTTTGTTGGGTTTTCCCCCCCCCATGAGGGTTTCCCGAGATAAAATGTTTTGTACCTTGGATTGTGTTTCTTTTAGTGATCCTCTTGTAACACCCATCTAGGATGTTAGGCAATTAATCACTCATTAAATACATATGCATTAACAACTTTGATTTAACATAATTTAATTGATTTTCATTTCCACAACTATTTAAAATTTCTCAATGATAACTGTAAATAACATGATGAATTAAGTAATGTGTTAACTCTAAGATTTAAAACTTAAAACAAAAGTACAACAAAATACCAATGAAAATACCTCCTCCATGGTATGTTGAAGCTCATCAATTGCAATGTAGCTTTTCTAGTAGTAGGAAGATGCTTCAAACCATTCTTTTCTCACTTACCCAAAGTGAAACAATGGAATCCTCCCAGCCAACTAGGATTCTAGCCGGCTTCCTAGATCTAAGAAACCTTTCGGTTTCTTGGCCCTATGTACCCGTGACTCCAAGAAAAACAAAGAACAAATGCTAAAAGAAAACCATCATAAGAAATATATCTTCCAAAGATTTCACAACATCTCATCATGCTCAAACCTCCTCACGCCCTTACTCACCACTTCTTCTCCCTATTTATCAAGTTTCCATACACCCTTCCCCAAGTCTCATCAACCACCCTCATTATTATCCATCAACCTCCCTTATCTAGATTTTTGGGAAAATATTAAAATAAAACTAAAAGATAAATTACTTGCATTAAACAACAATAAATAAAATGCAAAGTCTTTCTTTCTCATGCTAGCTAATAAATGCAATTTGACAATTTTCCCCAAAATGTACATGACAACCCACCATGCTCATTTAATTCATCATACCAACCATCAATCAAAGTAAAAGAAGGTATTTAATACTTCTAGATATTTTGTATGCAATATAATTTACATAATCAATAAACATTCAATTAAATAGTTAATAATATACTTTAATAATGAATACATTAATTAATTGTACTGGTGTACATGTGTAGGGTATGTGTGTGTAACTAGCAGTCACATATGTCATGCATGTACTAACGATAAACAACCATTGCGTCTAGTGCATAGTTCTTATATGATCACACCAAGACATGTAGGACAACAGATCAAGTAATGCATCATTTAATAATCTTAATCAACAAAATTACACCAATTCATCAATAACTCATTATCACACTTAAAATATCAATAGGAAATCAAAAGAGGGTTTTAAACATGGTAGGAACCAAGTAAGTAAACAATAGTGACATCTATAATCTCCAATCAATATTCTCAACTAACATCGAAGCATCATTCCTTCCTAACCTACTTCCATCTTCCATCCTATCATTTCCTCTGTTGGACTAAGTTGGAGCGTCAACTATATTGACTTAACTCCAAATAGAACCCGTAAGCAGAAGTGTCATACATCTCGACCAAGCTTCCCCAACAGGCAACTAGCAGTCTCCATCACACGTCTAGGGGAGCATGACTTCACACAACCCTCCCATGACTCTAGGTTTCAGAGGATAAACGGTGGGAAATACCTCCACCCCTCCTCATAGAACTAGGGTCAACACCCTACATCAAACCATATTGTGCTACTATTGTTCTTAGAGTCACGTCATCAAACAACCACTTTGGGCAAGCTATGTGTCCTGTCAAAACCACACTTACCACATATCATAGCAATATTTTGAATCATAAATTAAGTAATAAGTACACATCATAGCATACACTATATTCTTGATGTATACGACATTCAATTTACCTCAGCACTACAGTCATTTAGCTATCACATAACTCATCAACCTATAGGTTAGTTCATCAATAACTCATATCCATGGATATACATCATAATTTTGTATAAGGATCCATATATGTGTTGATGTTCAATTAAGAAATGTATGTTTATTTTTATCATGCCTTGCATTTGTTATGCATTCACAACATAACTTGAACTAGTATTCATGTACCAAAATTTCACATTTAAATTTGCATGTTTGAACAATTCTCATAACTATCATAATTATGAACATAACATTATGTAGCACATAAATAGGTCTAGATATACACATCTCAAAATGTGTATATCAATCTAACTAAGTCCAAACAGTTACTAGGCAATGAATTATCAAGAAGAGTAAAATAAAGGTTCTAACTATCTAAGGTCAAAATATGGGGTGTTGCGCCTCTTTATACTGTTGTTTTGGAAATGCATTGAATCCTCATGAAATTTGAAAATAACCTAATAACAGAAGTAAAAACTTAACAGTGACCACCAATTGAACTAAACTACTACCAAAACCATACATATCCATATCTATCAAACAATAACATAAAATAAGATCTATATTTAAGCTTACCATGGAATAAATAAATTGGAAAGTTATAAGATATATTGATTATCTTTCATAATTACTTTAAAATCTAAATAATGTATGCATCAATTGTTGGAGTTACTTCACACACACCTAGGATTTCTTTTTCCTAAGTTTTTTCCTTGTTTATTAGTCATTATTATTCATTATCTAGTCTCCTATATTTTAGGGGAGAATATTCCACCTGGAGAATATTCTCTTCAGTTGACACTTCAGTTTGACTAGTTGAGTTGAGTCTAGATGTTGCATTGGTCTTATCACCATGCAACATTGGGATCATCATCATGTTAATGTGCAATTGCCTTGGTTTCATCACCAGATGGGCGCATTACCCTTGATTCCTTGATCTACTCCTCATGGACTAGTTGACTAGTTAACTTAGTTAGGTGGTAGTTCACTCCCGTAACTGCCTGAGAGACTAGACTAGGTGTCATTTCACACCCGAACTGATGGTGTGTGTCAAGATCACTCTAGACCACCACTATGGCACATTGGTTCTCCAATGCGCATTAGTTACTCATGTATCCTATATCTATTGTAAATTATTCACTCTTTGAGTGTGGAATACGGTTAATGAGAATTCTTTCTCTCTTTCTTCTTCTTTCTCAATTTCTCTCTGCAAATGTGTGTGGTATTTTCTAGATAGATCTATTATGTGTATATTCAACACATTTACATGGTATCGGAGCCGACGGACTGCTAAGAAAAAACTACACCAAAAAAAATTGCAGGTACAAAAGATTGAAGACAGCGGAAAGATGGATTTCCAAAAAGAATTCATTCTTACACCTTACAACTACTTTGCATGGAATGAGAGAATAATGATTCATCTTTGAACCAGAGGATTGTATAGGTTAACTTTGAATACAGACACAGAACCGACATCATCCATAGAAAAATCTAAGTATTTAAATCGAATGGATGAAGCACTCGGAACAATTTGCAATCTTATTTCTCCCAATCTCCTTTTTCACATATCTTCCTATAAGACTCTCAATGAAGCCTATACCACCTTGGAAGGACTCTTTGGAAAACAAGATGAGATGAGGGGACACATGCTAGAGGTCACATTGGATCCAAAAATCTTTGACAATATCCAAGATTACAAAATTCAAGAACTTATTGTCACAACTCAAAGCTTGCGGGGTTGATAAATCTAAGGAGGAGAAACAAATGGTTCTCACCATTCTCTCCAAAATTGGTCCTGAATGATTTGTGTTTGTATCAACATTCCATTCAGTCAGATTCGCCTCTGGAGCCACCTGGAAGATGCCTTCTCTTGAGGACTTTATCGAATTCCTGACACAAGAGCAAACCAAACTCATCAACATGGGAAAAATCAAAGGCCCAAAGGTGCATGCACTTACTGTGCAAGATGGAAGCCATCAATATCAGAAATCTAAAGATAAAGACAAAAGGAAATCTCATGCACATCTAAAGAAGGAAGGTTACACAAAACCCTTCACCGATGCCTCTGGATCCAAAGGGGGAAAGGGAAGAAAAGGGGAGAAATGCATGTACTTCCATAAAGGATTCCATCCAGAATCTGCATGCATGCAGAAACAAATAGATCTAATGTCTCAAATACTTCAGCAAAACAACCTTGGAGATTGCATCCCCGAGGGTGCCAAGAAGAAGAAGCCAAAAGATCGGAATCTCAAGAAAGACAATTCTAGCCATGCCTTGATTGCCATCAACTCCTCTCATGATGTTTGGATCGTAGATTCAGGAGCATCACATCACATGGCTGCCACAAAAGCAGTCTATTCTTCATTGGATGCATGCAAAGGTCCTCCCATTATGATGGGGGACAACTCTCCAGTCAGACTCACCGGCAAAGAAAGGATTGAACTCACCAACGAAAGCTTCGAGAATGTGTTGCATGTTCCAAACTTTCTGCCAATATTCTCTCTGTGTATCAGATGATGAATTTTGGCACCGGAAAGAAAGTCATATTCACACCAAATGCAGTGGGCATCTATGACATGCAAACCAATTCCAGGGTTGCTACCGGTGAGGTAAATCATCAATCTAGATTGTATACATTTTATGAATTTATTGAACCAGATTCTGCTTTACTACTTACCCATGTTCATGAAAGTAGTAGGATATGGCATGAAAGGTTCGAACATTTGAATTTCATATATATGCAACAACTTAGAAAGAAAAGATGGTTGATGGTCTACCAGGAATCCATTTCTCCAAGGGAGTATGTGAGAGATGTGTTCTTGGAAAACACCCTCAAGATAAATTCGACAAAGGAAAGTCTCAGAGAGCTTTCGTGCCTTTAGATCTGATCCATAGTGACCTCATGGGTCCTTTTCCGCATCCATCTATCAACAAAGAGAGGTTTGTTCTCATTTTTGTTGATGATTTCTCACGTTTCACATGGATTTACTTTCTCAGACAAAAATCTGAGGTCTTTCAACACCTCAAAGATTTCAAATCCATGGTTGAGACACAATTAGGAAAGAAAATCAAAGTCATATGAACTGATAACGAGGGAGAGTATGTCAATCATGAGATCCAAAATCTTTTTCATGAGGCAGGGATTCAGTTGCAGCACACAGTTCCCTATACTTCGCAGCAAAACGAAGTTGTTGAGCGGAAAAATAGATCTCTAAAAGAGATGGCATCTTGCATGTGGCATGCAAAGTCACTACCATAGAGACTATGGGCCGAAGCACTTAATTGTGCAACCTACATCCAAAACAGATCTCCCCATAGATTTGTCAAGGGTAAGACCTCCTACGAGGCTTGGAGCAGCCTCAAACCGGAAGTGACCCACTTTCTCATTTTCGGTTCACATGCATGGGCTCGGATTCCCTCTGAAAAGAGGAAGACACTTGATCCACAGAGCACTGAGTGTATTTTGTTGGATACCCCGACGGTGTGAAGGGATATAGACTTATTGATCTTTCATCGGATCAGCTCATCATTGAGCGAAGTGTCCAATTCAAGGAAAGTATCTCGCATGTACCTCAGAAGCCGCATGCAGACACCTTCATTCTTCCACCTGTTTGAGATGATGAGCATGCACATGCCGACTCTTCTTCAGATGAGAGTTTTGATTCATAGGACTCATATGATTCAGATACAGAGTCAGTACACTCAAATGCAGAGTCAGAGCATCCAGATGCAGATGCAGAGCCAGAGTAGAGGCCCAAGTGGGCACAAACTACTCTTCAGGATGCACGGGATCTTGTTGGTGATCCAGTCGATACTAGGAGGACTCGATCTGATTTTGAGGAGCCTCATGTTGCACTCACTGCCACTGAACCATTTCCCTCCAGACATCTTTTCTTGGTTCAGTCTTCAAATTTACAGTGTTATGGCGAGGCTGCTGGAAATCCCTTTTGGGAATCCACCATGCAGGAGTACAACTCCCTCCTCGAGAACCAGACTTGGGATTTGGTTCCCCTTCCTTCTGGGAGGAAACTTGTTAGATGCAGATGGGTCTACAGGACCAAGAGCGCAGTGAATGGACAGATTAGTAGATACAAAGCCAGGCTTTTAGCAGGTGCATGGTATTAACTATGATGAGACCTTCGCTCCAGTAGCGAAGATGGATTCCATATGATTGGCACTTTCCATTGCAGCAGCCAAAGTATGGGAAGTCCCTCGGATGGACGTGAAAAATGCATTTCTTCACGGTGATCTCTCTAAGGAGATCTATATGGAGTAGTCTCGTAGATTTATGCAGGACTCATCTTTGGTATGTCGACTGAAGAAGTCCCCTTATGGCCTCAAGCAGGCTCCGAGGGCATGGTATGCTAAGATGGACTCCTACCTGTTGTCACGTAACTTTGTACGTTGTAAATCAGACCCGAATGTCTACATGCTCAGGACGGTTGATTCACTTCTACTCTTAGTTCTGTATGTTGATGATTTGTTGATCATCGGTTGCTCAACTTCATCGATTGTTGCAGTCAAGAGGATTCTACATGACAGGTTTTTGATGACGAGCATGGGTCTGTTACACTTCTTCCTTGGACTTGAGATCAATAAGGATACATCAGGCATCAAACTGTCTCAGGCCAAGTATGCATGAGATCTCCTTGAGAAATTTCACATGACAGACTGCAAGTCTGCTCCGACTCATTTCCTATCAGAATTCAAACTTGAGGATGGCGGGGGCACTCAACTGGTTGACAACACACTGTACAGACAGCTAGTGGGAAGTTTGTTGTATCTCACACACTCCAGACCAGACCTCTCCTATGCAGTTGGCGCAATTTCCAAGTTCATGCAGGAGCCGCATGAACAACATTGGAAGGTTGTAAAGTGTATCCTTTGATACGTACAGGGCACCATCACCTTTGGGATTCATTATGCAGCAGACTCTACATTAGATCTCATCGGGTTTACTAATTTTGACTGGGTTGGTGATAGCATTGATCACAAGTCCACATCTGGTTACTCACTCAATTTTGGTTCCGTGCCTATCTGTTGGTCGAGCAAGAAGTAGGTTGTTATTTCTCTTTCTTCAGTCGAGGCAGAGTACAGAGGGGTAGTTAACATAACCATTCAGGCTATGTGGCTACAGCATTTTCTCATTGAGTTGGGAATTCAGTTTCATCGGTCGATTGTCATCTGGTGTGACAACCAGAGCACTCTGAAGTTCTGCAGAGATCCAGTTCAAAGGCAACGAACGAAGCACATCGAAATCCACATGCACTACATCTGGGACTTAGTAAACGAGGGGATCATAGACCTACAGTTTTGTCCTTCAGCAGAATAGACGGCAGACATCTTTACCAATACCTTCACTGAGCAGAAGTTCCATTCTCTGCGAAGTCGTCTTGGAGTGAAGGACACAGTTGCCTAGCAACTGTTGATTCTTCTTTTTACATACATAGTACCTTGAGGGGGGGTTTCCCATGAGGTTTTCCCTCTTTCCTCACTTTTTTTCAATGTATCTTTTGTATTTGGGTACCTAACATGGCCTCGTTGTCAGGACCCATTCTTTATTTTCACCATAGTGATGTTCAGGGGGGGTGTTGGAGTTACTTCACACATACCTAGGATTTCTTTTTCCTAAGGTATTTCCTTGTTTATTAGTCATTATCCAGTATCCTATATTTTAGGGGAGAATATTCCACCTGGAGAATATTCTCTTCAATTGACACTTCTGTTTGACTAGTTGAGTTGAGTCTAGATGTTGCATTGGTCTTGTCACCACGCAACATTGGGATCATCACCATGTTAATGCACACTTGCCTTGGTTTTATCACCAGACTCGCGCATTACCATTAATTCCTTGATCTACTCCTATCTACACTATGTTTCAGTCAGTTAACTAAAGACTGGTGGACTAGTTAACTCAGTTAGGTGGCAGTTCACTCTCGTAACTACCTGAGAGACTAGACTAGGTGGTGGTTCACTCCCATAACTGCTGGTGTGTGTCCAGATCACTCTAGACCACCACTATGGCGCATTGGTTCTCCTCCAGTGCGGATTAGTTACTCATGTATCCTATATCTATTGTAAATTATTCCCTCTTTGAGTGTGGAATACGGTTAATGAGAATTCTTTCATTCTTTCTCTTGCTTCTTCTTTCTCAATTTCTCTCTGCAAATGTGTGATATTTTCTAGTTAGATTTATTCTGTGCAGATTCAACACATTTACATCAATAAGATTCCTAGGTGATAACTATCCGATGAAGCAAAACTATTTAAATCTAAAATCTAAGTAATAACTATTTATAATTTTATTACTCAAATTTTGTAATTATTTTAAAATTTAAATAATGTTAAATCATGTTTTCATTAATAAGATTTCTATGTGAATGTGATCGTGAGTATATAACTTTTAACCACGTAATGATGTGTCAATAATTTAACTTACTTGGATTCAATAAGATGCATCAACACGTAAAAATATGAGTAATAAATTTATAAATGAATGAAAAGATCACGAGGGGAGGGGAATACATCAATAATTTAACTTGCTTGAATTCAATAAGATGCATCGTTACGTAGAAATATGAATGATAAAATTACAAATAAGAGAGTAGAGCTCTCCACTTTTATCTTTTATTTTTCTTTTCCTAATGTGAATAAAGTGAACATAATGACATCCTAATAATAAATGTGGAGTCGCTTCATTAAGTGGATTACGTGGAATAAATACATCTTAATAATAAACAATAAATGTGGCATTGCTCTCATTTGTCATAAATGTCAAACTATTAGTTGTTGGGTTTTAGAATTACCACATTGGATTCATGTGCCATTGTTTCTTAAATTACAATTTTGTTTTGTTTTTTTTTTCCTTTTTTATTTTAATTTTTTTTCTGTCTTTTTACTATGCTTTTTACTTATTTTTAAATTTATTTATTTTTTTAATTTGTTATTTTCATTCTATTTTGTTTTTAAATTGTGTTTTAAATATTTATAAAAAAAATCCTCAATTATTTTGTTTTATTAACTTAAATGAGTGTTTCCCCAATTGGGGTCGCAAGGAGGAGAGACGAATCAAGTTAGACAAAGGGACACATAAAAAGAGATGGGAGCAAGTTGGTGTATGCAAATGGGATGGGTGCAAATTTGGAAGAGGCTTCAAGCCATTAGGACTTGGACCATCTACTCAACTCTTGATTGATTACTGGGCCGAGGAAGGACACTCAACAACCATGAGCATCATATTTAGTAGGGACTCTCATTTAGTGGCATTAATGGAGGAGATGCACAAGACAAGGGGCATTCAAGCATGGAGGGGGCAACAATACTTTCCACAAAGGGGAGGGAACAATCTATAACTCCATTGAGATGGTGGTTGGTCATTTTTCTGAGCAAAAAGAGAGAGGGTGTGGCTCTATCGAGTAGGAATTTTGGTCAAGCTATCCACCTAAGAATTCTAGTTCAATGTCAATCTTTTCACCTAAGGATGGAAGGTGAAAAGAGAAAGGGGCTTGGGGATTCTAAATAGGACCCATGTAGAGGTAGGTTGAGGGCCTATAAAGCCCAGTCTAACTAGAGCTCGAGGTTCTCCAATACCAAAGTGATGGCCTCGATGGTATCGACAACAACAAAATACAACTGTCATTTCTCTACATAAGTAAAACGAGAGGTGGAGAAGATAGAGAAGGTCAGAGAGAAAAGAGGAAACTTACATTAAGTAACCAAGTGGATAAAGAGGTAATGTTATGGGTCCCCAATACAAGCTTCTCCCACAACAAAGACACAAAACACTTAAAGTAAGTTGAAATGCACTAGCATATGAAAACTTTCATAACAATGGCTATAGAAACTAAGGGTTCACTGGGAAAATCCTAGACAAATTAGAGTACTTGGACCAAAAGTATGAGACCCTAACTAATGCTATATGGGGGTCTAAGGAAATCAATTAGAATCTAAAGGAGGAAGGAAGACTTGATGTGAACAAGAAAGAGGAACGGTGGGGAGTAGATAAGGAAGAAGCTTAGCTTCGAGCCCAAATTCTAATTTGTTGATTCATATTTTCTTTCGAGAGGATAGTCCTAGTGGTTCGTCCCATAACATTGGACATGTTATATTTTTATATTTTGGGTTTACAAAAATTGGATTAAGTCCCTACTAGGAGAAGGAAAATCTATGAATAGCCCCATTTCATTTTTTATTCATTGTAACTTTTCCCTCTGAGGATGCAAGTTATAGTATGCACTTGTTGTAATACTCTTTGTATATCTCTGATGGATAATGATAGCTAACTTACAAAAAAAACTATAAAGGGTGTTATTTTAAAGTTTTGTTTGTAATAGTACTAATATTTTATGTTATGGTTTCAAAAATGTCGTAATTTTAAGCTCGAAAGGGTGCTATCAGTAACATCACTTTACCTTTTAGAAGTTAATTTTAAGGTTTTGTTTACAACAATGTCAATTTTTAAAGTCGCATTTTTTAAAAAATTGTAATTTTAACCTCGAAAAAAAAAAGTGTTATTGGTAGCACCACATTTTGATTTGGGGGTGGCTTTTTTAGCTTTTATCATTTTCACTTTTTAGCAAAAGGGTGTTACTAGTAGCATCACTTCTCGATTAGAGGATAGATTTTAAGTTTTTTTGACACAAAATTATGGGTTGTTAAAGCTAGAGTTCTCATTTTGAGGTCTTTATTCTCCAAGATGGTAACTATGTTTGTGAACCTAATTCTCCTCACTTGTCTCTTTTTACCCATTTCTATAAGGGCTCCCAACCTTTTATTTTGTTATTTTCTATCATGTATTGCTTTTTGTTGCTCGCCTCCAATCCACTTTTTGATGGTTTTTATCATTTTCACACCACAAACATGCAAGTAATCGTCATTAGAGAGGAAGCATGAACTTAGATGTTTATTGATCATTAGAGAGAAAGGATGATTATCTTACCTTTTGTTGTGATTGCATGTGGTTTCCTTGTCCTCTATGTGACAAGGGACTTCTTGCCTAGGCTCTCAAAAATCCATTTTGATGAAGAAAAAGCATAATGTATTTTATCCATGTGATGGTCTTCTAACCTTAAACATTATGGAGCATTTATTATTATGAGAGTTTAACTTGCTTGTGTCGAATAAATAGTCCTATCTCCAATATGCATGTTTACATGGTCTATTTTGGATGGAGGTAACAAAATGTCTTGGAACTTTTGAAAATTGTTGTGTTTTCATTGGCCTTGAAAATGATGCTCATAATCCCTCAAAAGCATATCTAACACTCAATGCTCCACTATAAGCACTAACCTTGTAAACAAGGTCGAACTTGATCATTGTGCACTTCTGAATTGATTTTGTCAAATTTGATCACTTGGGGAGCATCTAGAGCCTAATATTCTAGGCAAACTCTAAAATATGGACTTGTTATTCGTGAAAAACCCTGGGACGAACCCTAAAGCCTATATAAGGGCTTCCTTCACACTTGATTTAGAGATCTTTGGTCATGTGCATACCAAACTTATGATAGTGCAACTTTACATCAGATCTCTCTTCATATCATTCAAAGGATCGTTCAATTTGCGCCCTTGCTTCCACTTGCCTAATTTGCTTGTGGAAGATCGAGGAGAGGATTTTTGAAGACATTGAAGACCATTGTAATAGAGAGGGAGCTTTCAGAAAAATGAATCGCAAGGAAAAGGACTTGAAGCCATATCACCATAGCAAAGGTATGGATCTTATAAATGTAATTTTCCTTTTTTGTTAATGGAACCTCTTTTCTTCCAAACCCTAGCCTAGTTTGTTGTCATCTATCACTTGTATACCAATCTGCAAGTAAGGATACAACAAAATATTTTATGGGCATAAGACAGTAACTACATGATCTATGATGAACATTATACAAAATAGCTTACATACATAGAGTTTACTTGCATAATAAAAATGTTTTGTTTAGGTACACAACATGCTCTCCACCTTGAGAAGTTTTGTCCCCAAAGAGATCATCCATGTGTCTTATTTTTCTTTGATCACATCTCCCATGCATATGCACTGCATGCCAATTTGTTTAAGTTTTCTCCCATTGGAGATGCTCAATGGAGTCGTATGGGACCATAACTTGTCTATGATGTACAAAATAGATCATGGACATATATTTTACATGCATAGAAAAATGTCATCTTTAGGTACCCAACAATTAAGCCTTGGCAGAACTTCAACCCAACTTTAGAAGATTTTGAGACCATCTTAGTGGG
>ML843982.1:36487-56609 GCA_009831015.1 Picea engelmannii | reverse complement strand
CAAATACTTCCAAATTAACCATGAAGGATGACCTTGGCTACTAAGAGATAAGAAATTATGATTTTTTGAGAAAACATCTCAAGATTATCTACTCTCACTCATCAAGATCATAATATTTTGTGTTGATTGATTTAGAAAAGGTTCAAAACAAAGTTAGTGCAAGAAGAGACAAACAGTTAGAAACTTAGAAACTTACTGGGCCACCATAGTCCAAAAGTCTTGAGCAATACATCTCTGCAGTCTCGAAATCTTTTCGATGTTTGTAATAACTGGCAAGGTAATACAGTGCATCCATCATTTCTGGACCATCATTATGTTCTTTTTCCATTCTCTCTAGATTCATTTTGTAATAGCGTGCAGCTTCATCATGACGTCCTAGGTTGCTATGCAATTTTGCAAGTTTGTGCATGGCAATCCCTTCGTTATCATTGTTTCTTAAGGCTCGAAGATAACACTTTATAGCTGCATCAAACATTTCCAGGTGACCACTTTCATAGCAATTTCCAATCGCAATCCACATCCTAGCATCATCAGGCCGCAGATAAGCAGCTTGTCGATAATAATAAAGTGCATAATAAGGCATGGCCAAAATTTCATAGGTTTGCCCCAAGCCATACCAAGCACGATAATCCCTGGGATTAATATCAACAGCTCTGCGATAGGTATCAATTGCAGATGGAGTATTTTTCATTTCTACATACTCATGTCCCATTAATGTCCATGCGGAAAGGTAATTTTTGTTTAATTTCAACGCTCGCTTGAAATATAGAACAGCCTTTTCATGTTGACCTTTCAGACTGTAATAATTTCCAATGATGCAGCAAGACTCAGGCCTATATTTATCTGTAGAAAATACTCGGTGTGCCAAGTGGCTCAATGAAGCAAAGGACTCCTTCACATACAATATGTTTGAAAAAATATCCATTCCATCTACACGATAGGGATCGTAGCGTAACATATCTGAATATAAGTTTTCAGCTTGGTCATATTCACGTGAATTGTAGAGACCTGATGCTATCTGACCTATAATATACTCACTGAAAGGAAAAACATCCTGTAACTTCGCATATTTTTGTAATCCTTCATTGTTTTTCTGTAGTTCCAAATAAGCACTTGCGAGAAAGAAATCTTTCATCCAGTGATCCTTTAGCTCAAGACTGTTTAAAGTGCCAATATCCATACACAGAGCCTGCAGCTCGAGCCAAGCACTCCAGTTCCATGGATAAGCATCAACAGATTTCACAAGAATATCACGAGCTGCTGCATTGTGTCCATTTTCACGTAGCACAATCCCATACATATACATCCCAAATGCATCAAGAGTACCATTCTTGTGACTGCTAGATAGCTCCTGTGCTAATCCAGGCAGGTCACTATTTACAGCATCATTCTTCCCTAAGGGCCCTTCAAGTTCTATTGCCTCTTCCTCCTTTCGCTTCTCCCCGGCCTAATCAAAATAAGAGATAAACATTAAACCCATGTAAGAGTGACTTGAAACTAGATAACTTTTGACGTACTGATGCACTGGTCAATAGTTTCTCAAGCAAAAACGAAATTTGTGCACAAGATTCCCATAAACACTTAAAGAACATGAAAAAAATTGCAAACATGACACTTCATTACATATGGACAGTATCAAAAATCACCATGTTTCAAGTGAGGTGAGTAACATTTGATTGGAAACATTACAGTCAGCATTCTCAACTGGGGTTCATATTTGACATGATTTTTAAAGCAATCCAAGTGGGTGCACTCTAAAAGAACAAGTTAAAAAATTAACTAATTAGGAAATTTACCCCATGACTTGGCCATTGGAGGGGGCTTAGGCCTCTGTCAGGTTTTAGTAGTTCTTGAATTCTCCTTCAATTTAATCTGTCAATTACTCATGGTAACAGGCACTGATATTACTTGATGAAGATAATGTAGCTAAAATAGGCAAAATATATCTAAACGAAATTCTCAATCAAAATGAAAACCCTTTTCCAAAGGCTGAATGTCTCCATGGCTCTCAGAAGATATGTTGGTCAGCAGAATGAACTGTATTGTGAACACATTCTCCTATGATAAGGAAGATGAAACCAGTCATAACAATGTGTACTGTCAGGGTAGGATGCTAGAATCAAGAGATGTTTATAGGAAATTCTTTTATACAATGGACTGTTTGTCTGTACAACCTTTGCTGCAAATGTTAGGCCTGCAGTATTTCTTCTATGAAGATAACATCCATTACTTTTTAATTTGGACCATTCCATCTAGCTTTAGGCATTAGTTGTCAATATAGCAGTTCCAGTTTCGTCTGTGTTTCTACATTAATAGCTTTTCATCAGGTATAGAACACATTAAGAACCAAAAAGGCTGTAAATATCTATCTATATCCGTTCTGTTGTAAGTAAAATTATCACAAATTAAATTGGCATTCTATAATCCACAATTTTCCACATATTCATGATATGTATCTCTTCCTTTTGAGTATGAATGGCAGCGTCAAACCAGAGCTATTCTATCAGTTAAGAGGTTAGTAAATGCTTAAAAATCTTCCATAGAAGATTGTTAACTTATATATGGGACTTGGAAGAGAAATATGTTTGCTTACTTACAACATTCAGCACATTTGAATCATTGAAATCATAGAAGATGACAAACTTCACAAAAAAATTATATTTATGGATGATCTTAAGATTCAATATTTTTGGCATTTCACTGTTCCGCATCAATGCTGTATATCTCGTCTCGGGGAAAGTATCAGCGAGGGTTTGGAATGTAACTTCTCGGTAACATCGACAGAAAATATCGGAATATCTCGGAAAATGTCGCAAGACAGGGGTCTAACTCAGAACATCTCCGTATATTTCGGATATATCGGACAGGGGTTTAACTCGGAATTTATCGGAATATCGGAGATATATCGGAGAGATATACAACACTGTTCCGCATATATTCTTTGAACAGGCATGGAATTATTTAGAGACTGATGTTCAGTACAATTCCTTTGTGACAGGGATTGGAGCTTTTCTGAATCCTTGACGAAGCTAGCATATTAAATTAAATCTCAATTATCATGAGCATTTATATTGAATTTTGACAAAATATTAACAATTTTTTCACCTAGATCTAATTACAACACAACATTAGATCTAATTTGAGGCACATGAGATATTACAAGTTTACAACACAAAACACAAGAGATATTACAAGTTTACAACACAAAACACATGAAATACAGCTCAAGTACTAAGAACATTTTTATTTAAAAGGCCTAGTGGAGCATTTAAAAATGGTTTTCTTGCTAGCATGTCCATCTCTGATTCTCTTATGACTTCTAATGTTGTTTAAAGCAAGAAGCCATGGTCACCATAAGAAATTAGACCAATTGAAATTTGGGCAGCTAGAACGTAGTTTTGAATCTTGATTGTGAAGAGTTGGCATCCTTTGACCACACACAAGCCCTACAGCAAAGAAATGGGCTATGCCCATTATGCCATTGTTTCAACCCCATCCATATAGAACCAAGAAGCAAATAAATATATATTGATCCATTTCAGATCAGGAAACTTGTTGAAGACAGGAAATTTCTTAGTTATTCATATCAAGCTAATTCTCATCTTATTTTGCATTTCTTTTGAAGTATCATCATCTCATATCGTATTGAGGAACAATGAAAATACGCAAAATTGAATGGTCCAAATATGTGAAAAGAAATACAGGCACTAAAAGTTGAGCACGGGGCATGAATGGATTTTTTCTCTTTTTTTTTAATACAAATAATGCATACTTATTTTAATAGCATAAAAATAGTTTTATGAAAAAGAATGACATAAAGATGATTTAGAGGTGTAATGGATAAACAAGACAAAAATCAATGAGAACGGTCTGTGGCAAATGAAAGACCAAGAGCAAAAATGAAGAGAATCTTAAATATATACAGAAATGCTTCTGCTCTTTACTTTTTTTTCCACAAATGGACAAGCTTAGACCTAATGCATTTATGTATGAAAGACAAACTAATGAGGAAGATATATGATAAACATGCAGAGTGCAAAATGCAATAAAAATATAAATTGGATAAGGAAAACTAATGAGGAAGATAAATAAATAAGCAGAGTGCTAAGCACTATAAAAAAAAAAGGAGAAACTTGTAGTTTGTAACTACAAAAGTGAAGGAGGGTTATACTAAGTTTAGTTTTCTAACAAAAGCAACCTAAGAACTCAAACTACCATGACTTGTATCTTTTCCTTTGACATTTACAATTGTAAATTGTGATATGATCCTAATCTTAAACACTTCCCTTACTTTCAGAGGCTGCTGAACATCCCTGTTACCGTGCTTTCCTTCCAAGATCCCTGATCCTATTGTTGTATTAAAACAAAAGAATTTTTTACTAGTGACCATTTAAGGGCAGATATAGCCATGCAAAAGTGTATTTCATTTCACTGTAGCATTCTATTTCTTCAGAAATTAAAAGAAAAACATTAGAAAAATGTAAAAATGATAAAGCCCAAACACTAGCTGAAATAATCAAAGTACTAAGTAACAATGGGAACTGCTTTCGCACTCTCAGTTTGTACTTACACCGGATGTACATTTGAGTCCCATTGACCTACTTATCGTTCTAACATGAAAATTAAGAAACCACAAAGTTTCATTTGGTAGAATATAAAAAACTAATTGGCCAATGGAGTTGTGGTTCAGCAATGAAAGCAGTGACTATGGTTCAATTTCCCGTAAAGGCACTACTCGGCAGTTGCTTGCGGTGCTTCAGACAGTGTAATGCCTTTCAAGTTTAAAGGCAGCACCTTGAAAAAAAAATTAAAAATAAAATAATTATAATAATTAACATTCACTCGTGACATTGTGAAAACGAAAGCTATTGACTTTAATTCAAACTTCTTTAAAAATCAGCGAAGAAAAGAAAAGTAGTGTCTAGTACCAGATAAAGGGAATAACACCGTAGGAAAAAGGCCTTCTTCCCCGGGGTTTCTCTGAGCATAAACGCCGCTCGCCTATACTCGCGAGTGTCGAAATAAGCTTTCGCGAGCATATAGCGGTCGTGTTCGACTTCCGTTTCTTGAAACACTGGGGTTTCGTACTCGGCAACCATGGTAACCGCGTGCGAGCGACCGACGAGCGGCGTAGAATACGACGATCCTCCGCCTCCTCCTCCGCGCAATAATTCATGGCTGCCCGCTCTCGGCCTCCGTTCCCTCCTTGCTGAGGACGAATAACTCCCCCTGTCCGTCCTGATAAACGCCGGCGAAGGAGTCACCGATCTCTCCTCCTCCTCTAAACCCACCAACTGCTCCGCGGCCCTGTTAAAACATGATAAATAAAAACAATCTCAAACACACAACTTCATGATCAAATGCCGGCATTGCAGTCGATTTCGGGGTTAAAACAATCCTGGAAAAGGGTTTAGATGATGCAAGAAAAATGTCGTGAATTTTACCATTTGGCAGCAGTGTACAGGCCTCGATCCCTCAATTGCCGAACGGCTTCGCGGAGTTCAAGACGATAGTTCTCTTTTTGTCCCATTTCTTCTCCGATCTCTTGCTCCTGCAAACCCTTGTTCAGCCTCCTCCTCCTTCTTGGTGTTTTTCCCTCCCCTGCAACTCCCATTCATTCGAACGCAGTATTTTAAATGTGGATTTTACCTGTCACGGGATTGCGGTAGTTTCAAACACGACTCCGCTATTTTAGCGTTAAGCTAACTATAACACCGATTTCGCAATCAAAACTTCGTGCTTTTGGCGGAGTATTTTGTTTTTAATTTTTATTTAATTAAAATCCTCCCTTTCCGCAAAAAATAAAATAAAAATAGTTGTGAAACTCAATCACCACGATCAAAGAGCTCCAAAACCCTCCAAAGCAAAAGCTCAAAATGCCCTTACACTATGAAGTAATTTAAACGTTCCACATTTTGGGTTTTTTTCTAAAAATTTTTTGTTTTATTTTGTCTAAAATTCGGTGAGAAAGTGTTGGATTTGCAGATTTGAGTGGCTATAATCCTAGTGTCTCAATGGTTTTTCAAAACGTTGAATTCATTTATGCATTCAGAAATGAATTTAAACAACAAAAAATTGTGATTTTGTTCATATTTATGTCGTCAGATTCCAACAAAAAGCCCAAAATGTAGAACACTTAGACAACGTCTTACATTATTAAGGAGTCATAATTGTCACTAAAGACTACACAATGTCAAATTCTAGAACTATTATGGCCATATTAGGTGGGGCATTGTCTTTTTTCTTTGGGGCGATGTCCAATTTTCAATAGTGGCTTTAGGAATGGTGATGATGAGTTCTCATTATTCGTTGTTCTTTTTTATGGGATTTGGGGATTTTTCTACCTTTAGACCTGGGATCAAACCAATTGGCTGTCACTCTAACCCAAGAGTATATATTAGTGTTAAACATGGAAACTTATCATTCTAATGGGCAAGAGGAAGAGGAGGCACATTGTATTGTCTTGATAACCCAAGAGTATATATTAATGTTAGACATGGAAACTTATCATTTTAATGGGCAGGAGCAAGAGGAGGCCCATTGTATTGCCTTGCTTGGCATTCATGAAATGCAACTAGCTCTATACCTAGAGCGTCGTTTAGATCTTTGAAATTGGGCTAAGATCTCAATTAATATATGAGATAAAAGTATTTTTAATTATAATTAAGCAATAGTGGCCCACACCATATAAAAATTGGGCATAATTTTGGAAGAGGCATGAATCCCGATGTTTGGTTGTTTATTATATTATATTACTCTGGTATGGTTTGTGTTGTGCTTGTGCTCATTTTGAGGGTGGGTATGTTAGGTGTTTTGTATTGGGTTGTGGGGGTTTGTGGGGGTTTGTGGGTAAGTATTTCAAGGGTTTTGTATTGCATTGTGGTTTTTTTCTATTAGTTTAGTGTGTTTGTGATTAATCAAAGTTTGTTTCATTGAGGCAAGCATAGAAGAGTTTTAACTCTATCAAATCCTCGTGAGGACAGAGGGTGGTCTTGTCATGCATGGGTAGATTTAAGCATAAGGTTGGAATGATCTCAATGTTGGTCATGGCTATAAATTCACTTTTCAATGAATTAACAACAAATATTACCAAAATTGGCACGAGAGACCAAATTTCTTGAGTCTAGAGTAGTAATGCAACATTAAGTCAATTAAGCACAATTAGATACACTACAAATGGAAAATAATCATTTGATGGGAATAGGATTTCCTATTGCCTAGGTCAATTCCTTACCTTGTCAGTGGCCCTTTTCCCCCTAATTGATCTCTAAGATTTCCTCCCCATGTCGATGAAGTGCACTAACCATTAGTGCCATGTACTTTAGGGCTCCTTGACACTAATTGCCTACTTGGAGAACCTCCCCACATATATGCTAGTGGAGTCTATCCTTAGGGTGTGAGCCCTCTGTCATGTGTGTCTAACTCTCTTCCACACCCAATTGGTTGTTGTTGAGGTGGGAGTTACATCCCTGTTGTTTAGGGTGTTAACCCCCAATGCATCAAGGATTCCACTATATGGTTGAGATTAGACTACCACTATAAGAAAATAAAATAAAGGCAACCTTGAATGAGACCAATTACATCTATTTACAAAGATGCCATTTTCACCAAAAAATCGTAAATTCAATGTTAATTGAGATGCATCTAAGCACGTTAATGGCAATTACCAAGATTACATCCCCATTACTGCTCATTGTAACACCTATAGTAATGTCCAATTCAACATCATTCGGTCATGGTACCACCCATTTTAACATCCAAATAAATTTCCATTCTGATGTCCATAAAAGACTTCAAATGAAACATTCATACCAACATCCACAACGATGCCCAAATAAATGTCTAAGATGTATGTGGAACAAAAATGCATTTGATTGGAACTCCAAAATTAAGGATGCAATAACATCCACAATGACATCCAATCGTAAAACAATGATTTTGACACAATAACATCCCTTAGTAGCTGGCAATCTCACACCGAAAAATATGTCCTTCCTAGTTTTCCAATTTTAATGAATTCTAGTAGTAGGTTAGCCAATGCATAGTGTTTAATAAAAGCACAAAAAAAGGTCTTGAGCTTTGAATCTCTCTATAATTGAAAGGACAAAGAGTAGACTCATGCATAAACCCAAAAGAAGTGGCAGCAGGTAGTTGGTGGAGAAGTGGGCCTAATTGATAGGGTCAACTTTAATTATTGAATTTCAAAGGAAGCGCAGGGCTTATAGAAGGAGCAATTGTATTAATGGGAGGACAATGCTCGGTAACTCAAGAGCAACTTGGAGACTTATGTTGGGAATGTGTTATATTTTTGCATGGTTGTCTCCACACATTGTTCATGTGCATCGGGGGGGTTGCAAGGGAGCCCAACCAAAGCCCCATGCTTGAGGGTTTGGGGGAAGAGCCCTTGAAATTTTTTATTTGGGTTGTTTTTTGTCCATTTTTTGCTTGTTTTGTGCTTTTTGGCCAACGATTTTTCATCCCATTGTAATTTAATCCCAGTTAAAGGATTAGGGTTGTAACCTAATTCAGATGAATGGATTAGGTTTTTGGATGTTGGAAAATACCTAAATATTGTGTTATGTATAGTCAAGTTAATACAATGAAGAAGAGAGAGGTGCGGCTCTAAGTTTTGTTGGTTTTCCCAATTAAGGGTTTCAAGGTAAATCTTTTTGCATTGTGTGTATGCCATTGTTATTCTTTATATTTTGCTTAAGATTATGTATGCATTGTTTCACTTCAAAGATTTCAAACTTACAACTTAAGAATATATAGAAGGATGTTCAATTGCTCATAAGGTTTAAGTGAAGTTTTGCAATGGAGTCTTGTTAAAGCTTAGAGGGGTCTTGGTGATAGCTCAAAGGAGCTTGTGGGATAGAGGTGGTGGATTTGTAGACTTGAATGAATGTCATTACAATGTTGTGGAGCTACATTAATTAAAGGTAACAAAGTGCATATCCATAAAGGGATGTGATTAGATCCACAATGATGTGTTTTGTGGTAAAGGTAAAAAGTCCATATGCCTAGTAATGTAAATTTGGCATCATTTTGTTTGTATAAGCATGGTGATAAAGAAACAAAACTACTAAGCATGTAATGTAACATCATATTGGGTTGAATGAAACACAAAGTTATTCAACTTGTCCATTGCATTTGATATAAGTATTTTTTAACTAAACCTTTTTGATAATGATACATGTGTTTGGGTGTAGTAGTTACTACTTGTTTCTATTAAAAGTAAGGTTTTAGTTCTGGAAATACACACACACATGTATGTGTGTGTGTGCGTGTGTCTATATTATTTGTAGTTAGTAAACTTCTATGAATTGTGACTGTGTAATGGATGTTGCATTCACAACATTGATTTCATTGCTTCGTTATAAATCCTGAAAGGGTAGCCTATAGCTACCTTGTTTCCAATTGGCATCGAAATGTATCAAGTAGTCTGAAAGCATTGTCTCTATGTGTTGTGTGTTGTGCAATTTGCATTTTTAGGTCTTCAAGTTGTTTGATTTATTTAGTACCTTGATGGTGCTTGCATAAATTGGCAACAAAGTAGGAATAACTTGTAGTGAGGATAGCTCCAACCAAGGAGATTGTTGGGTAGAATTGTCAAGGGAGAGAGGCAACTCTAACATTAGGACTAGGTAGATGTTGTTCAAATATGCAAAGTGAGTGACTAGAAAGAGAGAAGAGCATGGTATGCAGGGGAATAAATGTGAATTGGAGTAGGAGAGGTAAAAGGAGCGGGGACATAAAGAGATGTTGAGAGCCATAACAACAAGCTTAGATGTTATGAAAGCTTATAAAGAAGGGAAATGACAGCAACATTAGATCATGATAGTGATGATAGTGTAAATGAAGAAGAAGAAGAAGCGGTACTTGAAGGATCTCAAAACCTTGAATATATGATAATAAGAATTATTTCAAGTTTGAAAGGAGGACTTAAAATGAATACCTAGACATATTTAGGGAACCTAAATCTAGAGGAATTGATTGATTGGATAAGTGAGATGGAGAAATTCTTCAAGTTTAAAGGAATTGGAGACCCCATAGGAGCAAGATTTGCATGCATGAAGTTGAAGGGGCATGCTTCTTTGTGGTAGGGTGAGTTGAAATTAAATCAACAAATCCAAGGAAAAGGAGAGATCAAGAAATGACACGAAATGGTGACCAAGTTGAAATGTAAGTTTTTTCCCATTGATTTTGAATTGAATTTGTTACATAGGTTGCAAAATTAAAACAAATGTGGACATCGATCAAAGAAAATACAAAAGAATTTTATAGATTGACTATAATTAGGTCAAGGCAAAACGAGGAGAGTCACGAGCCAATTGTCAGGTATGTGAATGAGTTGAGGTATCTGATTAAAGATGAGATTTATATGATGAAGTTTCGGTTAGTAGCCGAGGAATATCAACTTGCATTGAGGGCTAAATGTTTTTAATAAGGAGACATCAAACCTTGAGAAGGAAGAGAAACCAAACAACTAAAAGGAAGCAATCAAATGAGGAGAAGAATGAAAAGGTCAGTGAAAGTTGGAAGAGGAAACCATGGTGAAAGAGGAAGAGGATTTGGAAGAGGCTAGGGTAAATTTAGCAAATTTAATGGCACTTGTTTCAAGTGTGGAGCACAAGGAATCGAGCATGTGAATGCCCAAAGACCTCAAGCACCGGAAGAAAGAAAGATGCAAATCACATGTTGTAGAGGAAACCAAAATTGTAGTTGAAAACCATGTAGTTGAGCAACTTGAGAAGGAACCCAAGGAAAGGAAGACTGCCTTTTGATCCAAGTGCAAAATAGGGAGAACATGTTGTAATTTGATAATAGATAGAAGTAGCATAGAAAAGTTTAGTTCTATAGAGATCGTTGAAAAGTTAGATATGAAATGTATGCCACA
This sequence comes from Picea engelmannii, assembly GCA_009831015.1. Taxonomy (NCBI): domain Eukaryota; kingdom Viridiplantae; phylum Streptophyta; class Pinopsida; order Pinales; family Pinaceae; genus Picea; species Picea engelmannii. The sequence goes on along the minus strand of ML843982.1, from coordinate 45,712 downwards.
TCCCAATGCTTATCATTTTTCTTGGTTGTAAAAGGGACATATAGTGATTGTTTCAAAACAACTTAATAAATATTATTATTTGAGATTACCATGATGACATTTTGCATGATGTGATACCAATGGATGCTTATCATATCTTATTGGGAAGACCATGGTAGTCTGATCATGATGCATTACATGGTGGAAAAAGGAACACTTACCAATTTGAGAAGCAAGGAAAAAAAAATAGGTTACTTCCCATGAAGGACAAGAAGAAGAAAGACAACAATGTGATGTTATGGTTTGATTAAGAGAACCAAATCTTCTAAATATTAGCATGTGGAACCAGTAAAGGAAAGATAAATGAAGGTGTTGAGTAAAGGAAGGACAAACTCAATGAACTTGCTAAAGAAGATAAGAAATCATAGGTATGGATTCATATACAATCATACATGAATCAAGTAAAGAAGGTGAGCTACAACCTTGTATCTTGAAAGAAGTCGTGGAGTTAGAAGTATCAACAATCAGAGAAAATGTTTACATGAAGAAATCTTCGAGGGAGGATCAACTTCCACATGAAGTATACAATAAAAACAAGAAAGGAAGATAGAGACATGCTAACATTTGGAAACATATGTCGACAATATGGGAAAGTACTAGCAAAGAGTTTGTAAGAAATGCCATGGGTTGTAGTACTAGCAAAGTTTGGAATATTTGGAAGGCCATAATTGGTGCTCTCTTTACCAATCCTCTGAGTAGGATGCTCACGTTCAATTCACTAGGAGAGCCTAATGTGAGAGCATCCCTGGGTAGCTGGCATCCTGAATCACCCAAAAAATATTTCTTTCTAGTTTTCCATTTTTGATGATTTCCAATAGTAGTTAATAAGTTCATAGTGTTTAATAAAGGCATCAAATATCCTCAAGCCTCATATTTCTTTATAACTAAAAGGGACCACAATGAGTAGACTCAATCATAAATTTAAGATGTCATTGATGACACTCCACGCGGCAGTTAGCAATTCATAGAGAAGTGAACCAAGTTGACATGGTCATCTTTGATTACTGAATTTCAAGAAGGCTTAGGACCTATAAAAGGAGATTATATTCATTCGAGGACAACTTGTGGTAGCTCAAGAGATTGAAGGCTCGTGGACATCTAAAAGGACATCCAATTCCTTAAAAGGTTTGATTGAAATTTGGAAGCAAAGTCTTGTTAAACCTCAAGTGGAATGTTTTTTTTTTTTTAAATGGAACAAGGAACTATTTAATTAAAAGAGTTACATCTTTACCTATATAATGAGGCTTACAAAGTTTCATTCAATAAACTAGGAAGTGGCATTCTTGATAGAATTTATGCACATTTGTCTCTAGTCCAAACCTAGATGCTTAACTTGTACAAATGGAAAAATGACGAGGTATTTCGACTATACATTAACTTGAATGGGGGTCCATAGGAAGTTCCTTTCAGTGAAGTCCTTATAGATGAAAAGTGAGTTTTGGATCCCTAGGGATATGTCTCGCTTTGCCTCTTTTTCCCTTTGCTTGCGGTTGGCTTTCCTTCCCCATGTGAGTAGTGACAAGTTTCAAGAAGCTTTCCTTCTCAATTATCCTAATAAGGAGGAACTTCTAGCATTGACAACTTTTCCTTTCTCATTACACTTACATTCCTCTCTTTCCTTTGTCATGATAGTTTTGGTCTCGACTTGGAAATTCTATTGCTTTACTACTATTTGTGGTTGGGTGTTTTGTTGTTATATTTCTACCCGTGAGACCTAGAATTCCACTTCCACTTCATATATGACTTCTAACTCTTTATGGTTCTTCTCTGCATTACTTGGGATTCCCAAGGGTTGTATACCCCCTTGAATCAATAATCCCCCTTGTCTTTTTTGGATGCCTCTAGATACGTSATTAGAGCTAGAGAGATCAACGATAGAAGATTTTGGTTCTAAAGCTAATATGGTTATTTTCTCTTGTTGATCATCATACTAAACATATTATGTTCATTTTGATTGTTGACATCTTTCAAGGACTTTAGATGACCTTTCATAGGAGCCAAATATGTTGTCATTGGGACCTAATTTGGGAAATGCTTTGCAAAATGCCCTTATTTATCGCACGAGTTGTGTCTAAAGGGAATATTTATAATCAAGATATTGCCAATGAGACCATCCATCCAATGAGAAGAGAATAGCCTCTAATAATCCTTTCTCTGGAGCTACCACCACACCTATGTGAACACAAGAAGATCGAATCCCTTTGGGCCCAACAATATCAATGAACTTCCTTCCCTAAGTTGTCCTCAATCTCCTTCGAAGTGGATTTATCCTAGAAGGTCAAAGACAGATGTGGAAGATGAAGCCAAACAAGGGAAATTGTGATTCTTCTACTACGTTGAAGTCTAATTACCATCAATTAAGGTATTATATTGTTTCCCATGAAATAGGGGCCGAAGTGGAAAATGAGATTTATAGCAGAAACATTCATTGCTTTTAGAAATTTCATAGCAAAAACATTATGGCAACCCAAGATTAGAAAACAAAACCAAAGGAAAATAATGAATGAGGGTTCTAAACTTGCATGCCTAAATTCTTGGATTATATTTTCATGAAAAGGAGAGACCACATGCCTTCACAAGAAGTACACATATCTCTTTCGGGACAACAAAATCATGATTTATGAATAGTTTCATAAACATAGAAAATGGCTAGGGAACTTAGGATAAAGGGATGGGTAGAAATGTAATATTATTATTTATACTTAGCTTCCTAAGCCCCCACTTTTTCCCCTCTCGTGGACTTATAGCCCCCTTTCTTTTTCCTTCATCATTGGCAACCTCAATGGTATTTATATTATAGTTCAATGTACATATTTACGAAGTCACATAAGTCTAGCTTATAACAATTTCATCATTACATACACATTCATAACCTAGGGGTCAAAACTTGGGTATTACATTCCCCCCTAGATTTTCACCATCCTCGGTGCACTATCAAAACTCTCTACAATGTCAAAACTTAAATATCAAAACTTTAAAACAAATGTGAGTATGCCTCCCACATAACATCCTCTAGCTCACATGTTGCCTCATCAGGATTGTAATGGGTCCATTGGATCTTTACCTTCCCTATGGCTCTATTTTTAAGTAAAGTGACCTTCCTGTCTAAGATGTACTCTAGTTGTATAAGGGATTCTTCTTTCAGTTCCACCTAGATCAAAGCCCAATCAATGACATGGTTGGGATCATGCACATACTTATTTACCAAAGATACTTGAAATACATTGTGAGAACTTATGTTAACATGCAATGTAAGCATATATGCAACAAGTCTCGTCCTATCTAACATTTCAAAAGGTCCACAATATATCAACTTAGCATAACTTCCCAACTTTAAAGAACTTTACTTTGGTTTAACTTTCAAGAAAACATGCTCCTGAACTCTGAATTTCCTTGGTGTTATGCCTTTATTTATATATCTCTTTTTCCTATCGTACAATGCCTTCAAGTTCAACTTGATCTTGACTACATGCTCTTCCATTTTCTTGAGCATCTTTGGTCCAAGTACTACTCTATCAGCTAGGTTATCCCAACTTACTAGGGTGTCACATTTTTTGCCATACAAAGCTTCAAATGAACACATTTTCAGAGAGGTGTGATACCCATTATTGTATGTAAACTCCACTAAATACAAATATCCTCCCACTTAGATGGCATGTCCATCACATACATCCACAAAATATCTTCAATTACTTGATTAACTCTCTTTGTTTTCCCATCAGTATGCAAATGGTATGTTGTACATAAATTCAACTTTGTGCCAAAAGCCTTGAACAATCCCTTCCAAAAGTTCAAAGTGAACTTAGGATCTCTATTTAAACAATTGCTTGGTGTATTCCATGAAATATTGCAACTTCTTTCATGTATATATTTGCTATATTTGTTACCTTATGGGTTGACTTAATTGGAATAAAGTAAGCAGCCTTTGTCAAATTATCCACCATTACCATGATGAAGTCATACCACCTTACTATTTTGGGTAACTTAGAAATGAAATCAATAGTTACCACCTCCCATTTCTATTCTAGCAATGAGAATGGTTGTAGAAAATCTACTAGATGCACATGCTCAACTTTTACTCTTTGAAATTCCATACATTTGGCTATATACTCGGCAATATCTTTTTTCATTCTTAGCAAAAATATTGATTTGTTATTACTACAATTGTCTTTTGGTACTGTTATCCCCATTTTTTGGGATAACTAAGGAGATTATGTCTCGAGGCCCTCAGGTTGCATATATGGAGTGTCGAGAGACCACATGACTAGCAATATCCTTTTGCACAGATGTGGACCCTTCTCACCACCACAAAGGTCGTATATTTTCAGATTGCATCCACCACACCAGCTGGCTTCTAAGAGGCAGTGGGCCTTGCTCTATGAGGTACAAGTCAAGTATTACGGTAAGTGTCATTTCAATATTTGAGGCATTTAAGTATGTTGTATCTTAGACTGCTTTATATTTCATGACATATCCTTTTTCCTTGTTTCACCTTAGTGGTTGACATTGTGCCCTAGTAAGTGGTCTTCCTTGGGAATGGGTTTGCTACTAGGAACTCCCTTGAAGATCCATCATACCATTCCCAACCACACTTACCACTTTCCATCACTATTTCCCCATGTTTCCTTATCTCTTGGGATTTTAGGATGTACTAACCCAATAAGGGGTTGTCCCTCATTCTATGGGAAGAAGGGGATGAAGGCCCAAAGGGATTGATGTTGGGTAAAAGATAAAATCCTACTTATAAACCTTCCAGATGCTTCACCCAGGGATCACCCAAGAAAGCAATGAAACACTTATCTATAAGAAAAGGGGGACCCACGAGAATAATGATTAAGAATGCTTAAAGGTTTAGTTGGAGGATAGGAGGTCTCATCATGAGCCGACCTATCATGATCATGGATATTTAGTGGTGTGACATTGCCATTATCCAGTCACCAAGCCAGGGTAATGGCTCTCAGTTGCATGGGTGAGATAAAGGGGGTCTCATCACGAGCCAACCTTCTAATTTCCACTAGGTGTTTGTGAGTGACATTGTCGTTATTTGGACACCACACTAGGACAGTGGCCTTCAACTTGTCCTTAAATTATGAAAAAAACAAAGAATAGAAAAAATGACGGGCTTGGAAAAATTGCATTGCAAACAAGGGTGTCACACACCCTCTATAAAGGCACCCATGAATGAGACACTACAACCCCTTGTATGCCATGAACCCCATTCCCATTGAGTCTTGACCATTAACCACTTCATCCACTTTACATGGCTTAGAGAGTGATCTCTTGGAAACACCCCTTGATCTAGGGCAAGACCTACCCAATAGTACACCTCGTCAACCCTCCCATATCCAAGCTTGGAATGTCGCATAATGTCTTTGAGCACTTAATTGTTTGACATGGTAATCTTTGATGCACATGCTTATGTGGATCATTTATTGACTTGATTTACTTATCATGATATTTTGACTTGAGATCCTTGGAGGGCGTACTTATTTTTCTTTGCAGAACCTAGTTGGTGGACAGTTTTGGAGGAACAAGCCTAGCTTGGGCTTCCATGGGGCTTGAAGCCCACAGGTGGATGCTAAGGGCCTGCATGATGGATGAGAGAGATGAAACTTTGGAATCCTAGAAGACATTGTGGATGACATAACCTAGCCATCACATGCCAAACATTTTTCCTAGGAGAGGTAAAACATCACCTTTAGAGGCATGACGTCACCTAGGGGGCTAGGGTTTGGTGGTGATATTACCACTCATTGACACATGGACGTTTTGAGGAGAAAAAGGCTTTGACCATGAAGGAAGTGACTTGTATGCTTGACATGCGGCTTTGGGAAGCCTAACTACACTCCTCCTACACCAATGACTTGCTCCTAGTCTCAAAACGTCCCCTAAAGGGGTGACACCACTTTGAATTAGGGTTTCTTTTTGTGTAAAAGTAAATTTTAAGTGAATCGTTTAATATTATTTGTGTAAAGGGGAAAGATTAGGTTTTTCGACCCCTAATCTTGTGGTTTACCCTAAAATTATGTGGACAAACTATTTTGGAGACATTTTGTATACATAGAGATCATAAGATCTCATTTTAACATATAACTCTCCCATATTGGAGAGGTACTTGGACTTAAATTTTCACTATATTTAGCTATTTCTCTCTTTTTCTCTTGTGTATGGCTACGCCTTTGGTTATTGGTTGTTGGAAGTGATGCGCTAGCCTTGGAAGGACCTTCTTTTCTATTGTGGTGGTTTGTCTTAGCTTTTTCCCCTTGAATTGGTAAGGCTTTTTACATTGTGCTATCATTTGTTATCCAAGTCAAGGTTATTTGCTAGAGCTAGGTGGGAAGTATAAGGGCATACACCCCCACATTAGTCTCCATCATTTTATGCTTGTATTTATTGGTTGAGTAAGCGTTTGCTAAGAGAAGTATAAGTGCATAGACCCTCTTAGCCTAAACCCTAGCTAGGGATACTTGCCTTGGGGAGTAAAAGGATTTACACGCCCAAGGAGGTAGTACCTCTAGCTCATTTTTTGCTTGACTCCATTAACCCAATCATTAAAGGCACCGATCATCACTTGTTGCATTGGAGATATAAAAATTTTGCTTTGGGAAACATGAATTTTTGTGATTTTGAAGTTGTTCCTAGTGGAATCAAATCTATGCTATAAATGCTTGCTTGAGCCACTAGGGAATTTCATTTCTCCAATTGGCTCTAGATGTTGTTAGAAATTTAACCTACATCCATTAGGGCTGCAGAAACCCCTAACCAAACTCTTCAATAACTCATAATTTAACCGTTGAAAACTGCCTAAAATCTGCCCACATAATCTACCAAGTACAACACATCTTTTGGAAAGTTTTGAGCAAGTTTTAGTGGTTAAATCTATTGATGTAATAAAAATAATTTTACAGCCATAAGGATGATAAATATCATGGTAGTTATCTTTTTATGACAGCCTTGCTTTTTGTGCTAAAGTCTTGTTTAATCATTGTTGAGCTAAACTAGTTTTTACTAGCCTGTCTTGTGCTTATTCAATTGGATTTTTAGCACTTTTTTGCAGCCCTTATTATATTTTAAGTGCTGATATATATCATTGATTATTGATGCAATTAGGGACAACAAACTTAACTTGATTTTCCACCTAACATTACTATATGCAAGTGTGGTTTTTCTTATGTCTCGGGCAGGTACAAACACCCATTGCAGGCATTGAAAGACTTGGAAACCTTAAACCACCTGGAGACAAGTCATCAAATCCATCTTTCCTTTTCCATCAATGACTTTTTTGGGGGTACTTCTCTTATTTCTCTTCCATCCATCTCAATCGCCCCAGGGTCACTGAGATCGCCTCCCTAGAGTGACCTAGTCACCCTCGAAGTGCGAGACCTATATCGAGGTGACATTGGGTATAGTGTCCCTTATTTGTTTCCATTTTGGTGGTTGGGTCGGGCTTTTCCCAACCTACAACTTGTGCTATAACAGGTACGTAGGATGTCCAACATAAGGGACATTATGCATCTCATGGAATATCAGTTTCCATAATTCACAAGAATGGAACATAAACTCTATTTTTGTGTATAAGAATTCCACCATCTTTTATCTTATAATATCCATATTTTTGTTGTAATTCTTCTATTACTTGAAGATAGTGTTCATATAATACAAGAGCTTTAAAAATTATATTTTTTAAATTTGATTTACACTTGCTAATTGTTGTAACATGCATTACATGCATCCTTCTACTAAGTGCATCAATACTTTTGTTCTCTTTCCATTTAATGTGCTCAATGTCAAAATCAAATTCACAAAGAAATTCCATCCAAATTGTTTTCCTAACATTTAGATTTTGTTGTTCAAATAAATATTTCAGACCATTGTGGTTTGTTCTTAACTCAAATTTTCTTCCCATTAAATAATGTCTTCACATCTTTCATGCTACAATATGGCAGCAAGCTCTAAATCACATGTGACATAATTCTTCTCATTCTCCATAAGTTTTATAAACTCATAACATAGTACATGCCCATTCTATTGGAGATTCCACTAATTCCCTCTTTACAAACATCCAATCTTAACACAAAATCTTCATTTGGATCAACACTTTTGAGAATCAGTGCACTAGTGAGCAATTTCTTTAATAGTTGGAAACTTTTCTCACACTTTGGTGTCCATTCAAACTTAATTCCTTTCTTCTATAAAGATGTGATTGGATGTGCAATATTGGAGAATCCTTCCATAAACCTTATGTAATATCTAACAACTCCCATGAATGACATCAGTTCTAAAATATTCTTGGGTGTAGGCCATCTTTTCAAAATGCATAGCCTCCTTAAGTTTTTCAAAACCTTTATTTGCTTCTCAATTCTAAGAAAATGCGTCATTTTTAATAACATCGTTAGATGTAATGCTACTTGACCACAATTCTTGACAAACTTGTGGTAATATCTCGTTAATCCTAAGAATCCTCTAATATTCTTCAAGGTTTTGGGAATCAACCATTCCATCATAGTTTTAATTTTGTTAGGGTACACTTTAATGCCTTCATAAGATACAATATCACCCAAATATTCCACTTCCTAAATCCCAAAGGCACACTTAGAAGGCTTTGCATATAGTTATTGGTCCTCCAATAGTTTTAAGACCATGTTTACATGTTGTACATGATCTTCCCAAGATTTGTTGTAGGTTAATATATCATCAAAAAAAACTAACACAAAGTTTATGAGGAAGGGTTTGAAAGTAGAATTCATAAAGCTTTGAAATGTGGAAGGTGCATTAGTAAGGCCAAACAACATCACCAAAAAATCATAATGACCTTCATGTGTTCTAAAAGTTGTTAGGGCGATGTCTTCTTGCCTGATTTTAATTTGATGACATCCAAAGAGGAGATCCAACTTGGTAAATAAAATTGCTCCCTGCAATTCATCTAATAATTCATCTAGAAAAATTATCTTTAATGGTCATCTTGTTGAGCTCTCTATAATATGGACACATATTCCATGAACCTTATTTTTAGTAAACCATCACTGCAAGTGAAGAGAAAGAAATTTATCTAGGTTGAACGATGCCAACCTCTTAACATTTCTTTAACCATTCACTCAATCTCATTCTTTTGTGCATATGAGTACTTGTAAGGTTTGATGTTAGGTGGTACATGTCCAGGTTGCAAATGAATATCATGATCATGAT